>JAAGAY010136340.1:0-27386 GCA_011801015.1 Ardeotis arabs | reverse complement strand
TTTCCTTCTGGAAATTCTGAGCTGCTAAAGACTTATGTCTCAATGGTATTACCTCTCCCTCTGCAATTTTATTTTCCTTATCTTGGATTACTCCAGCCTACAGACTTCCCAAATTTTTCAGAGGTTTCAGCTAAAGTTAAGTGGCTAAAGTGCGTCTCATAGGAAGATTTGACTATGGAATGTATCTTGTAAAAATACTCCATGAATTCCAATAAAAATTAATATAACAGTTCTACTCAAGGATATCCAAGACCTTTTTCTCAATGTGTATCTCATTTATCAAACTTGATTAGCTTTTCTTGCTTTTCAAAATAAGATAAATATTTTCAAGACTTAAATTTATTAAAGACACATTTTTGTTCAAACCTATATACTACAAACGTGGACCTATCTATTTATAGGTACATTAGGTACATATATTTTCTTAATAGAAATTTGATCTGAGAAGGTGCTCAATCTGATTTCTTTCTTTCTGTCTGTCTTTCATTTATTTTTCTTTCTTTCTTTCTGTCTCTCTCTTCCTCTCTGTCTCTCTCTCTCTCTCATTAGTTACCAGGACAGCTTCAGAAAACCTACTATGAAGAATCTTTATAGAAAAGAAATCTCTACTATCAATCTAGTCACGCTGATCACAACAAATCATTTTTTTTCCCCTACAGTTTCACATAACTCAGAAGTGGAATTCAGTCCATGATTTGTTTGCTTGTAAAGCAGAAGTATCCTAGTAAAGAGGATAATGGATTAAAAAATAGCTTTCACTTTAACCTAATCAGTCTTGCTAGTGCATTTTAATATTTTCAGAAAATTAATTTATATTTTCCAAGGTGCTTGATTAACCTCTAAGTTATTGGAGGAAAAACACAGGTTAATATGATGATTGCTTTTTAAAGATTTTTTTTTTTTTTGTAACATTTTCTTTGAAACTACTCAGATTCCTTAGGTAAATCCTTGGGAAGAATTGACAAACACTGCAGATATACATTGTGTAGAGCTTAAGTAACCATGCAAGTTCTACAAGGTGTATAAAGTAACAAAATAAGAAAAGATGTTAAATATCTGAATGAAGAGGGATAAAGGAAGTATGAGACATAAGTTCAGTTGTTTAAATTTCAGTGCTACTTAGAATGAAAGTAAAGATTTCCAGGAAAAATATATTTCTTATAGAAATACAGCAATGTTTCTTAAACACTGATCAAGATAAGTAGAATTTGTGACATGTGACTATCTGCCCCATAAATATTAAAAATAGATATCTGTGATTAGAGTGAAAAATAAAATAATAATAAATACAATTTAAAAATAATAAAATTAAAAGACTCTTAATTGGCTGTTTGAAAGTGAGTGACACGACTCTTTCCAAGAGTTTTCCTGGGAACACAGATAACAATAAAGATTTAAATTGATATATCTCTCTTTTTTGTTGTTTGAGCATATATTCAAAGAGACATAGCCTAGAAATATTAGAAGTTTTTTCTACTTTCAGGGAAGAATCACATCTCAGGTTTTGGGCTTTGAGAAAGAGAGAGAGGGAGAAGAAAAGAGAGAGAAGGAGTAGATGTGTAGACGAGATATCAACAGAAGCATGAAAATAACATTAATGTCACACTAAGACTGATAAGGAATGTTTTCCTCTACTTGGGATGTAAATAAAAAAGTAAATTTTTAACATTCTACTTGAAGAAAAACACAGAAATTTTCTTTTTTTTTTTTTTTCTTCTGTTAGAAGCTCCACTGCAAATTCTGACTGGAATGAACAGTCTCATTAACAAAACAATGATGCAGATTCTGAAGGAGATAATGGATAAAACATCATTGACACAATTCTTCTGCTCCTGCTCAGTACTGGCAGAAGAACAGGATCAGTTTTTCCTCACAGACTTTTTTTTTTTTTAAATACACTTATTGTCGCAAGATAGTTTTTGCTGAGGTACAGGCAATTGGCCTTTCAGTTGTTCTGAGAATTTATACATAATTATGCAAAATATTAATATATCTTATTTCATTACATGAAGATAAATAAAAAAATGTATTTTTTAAAAGTATTTAAAAAAATTTAAAACATACAAGATAATTAATATTATTCTGTCTGACAGATTCTTGGCTTCTGTTTCTTAAAAATTCACATAAAAAATTTATTTTTGTTTTGATGATCTGATGCTACTTTACCAGTTAATGTAAGAAAAACCAAACAAACAAAACAAAAGAAAACTAAAAAACCTTTCAAATTTGAGTTTCCAAATACAGAACCTATTGAAGGAGCTTGATTTTGAAAATTGAATTTGAAAACTGGATCTACAATTCTTGTCTTCTTTCTGTTGAGGATCTTGTCAAACTAAGAACAAAAGACAAAAAAAAAAAAACAAACCATCAAACTCTATTTCTGGAACACTAGTTTGTATCAGCATGCTTTTCTCTGCCACAGTCTTGAAAAAATTAAATTCTTGTTGACATGCCTCCTGTACTTCTAATCACTGTTAAAGAATGTACTGAAGTGATTTAGGGAATCAGAAAAGAATAGAATTAGCAAAGGAGATCAGCCATATGATCAAAAACATCATGAAATGTAAAGATGGTGGATGTCTTTTCGGTTCTACTGAGCCAGCATTTCAGAATGTCTGTTCAGTTGTTGGCAAAGACCAGTAATGCAATCAGAAAGAGAGTTTCTGAAAATCGGAAGTATCACTCACTCTAGTTTTGGTTATCAATAGATGTATTTATATAATTTTTTTTTAACTGAATTTGTATTTTTGTACAAGCATTGTTTTGTCTGATTTATATTTATACGTTTGGAAATGAAAATGCTACAAAACAGTATACATAACTTTTAATTCTCCTCAAATGTTTCTATTATGCAAGCAGACATTATAAGCCCCTGAATCAGTTATATAATTAAAAATATTCTCTGGACATTAATCTTTACTTGTGCAGAATATACAATGTGTCTAGAGTGATTAAAATGCTCTTTCAAGTTATTTTAAAAAATTCAGTTATTGAAAACTTGTATAAATTTCAGCTATGTGTATTATTTTAACAGATCCTTTTATTTAAAATCTTAATTTTAGTACCAATTGCAAATAGTATTAAAAGGACTGAAACATCAGAAATAATGTCATGATAAGAAGGTTTATGTATGAGAAAAACAAATTATAGTACATCAAAAAAAAATTCCAAAACTGTCCTTAAAAACTTGTTCTTGCATAGGCTCTGTGTATAGTATTTGCTTGTACAACTTACAATATTTTTACTTCAGAGTTTATTAAGGTCATTAATCTTTTATAGCTATCATCCAGGCATGAAATAAGGTAAAAGAAGGGATTTCAGTAAATGTAATTATAGCTTTAACAAGATACTGCTGAAAACAGTGTGATTCTTTGTACCAATTTCAATAGCCTTAGGATCAGAGCTTAACCAATGCTCGTGCTTAAGTGTAATGATTCGTGGTAGCTTTGTTCTTCTGGAATTAGAAACATTAAAATAATTCTATTCCAAAATACATAATAATCCTTTTATTTTAATTAAGTAAATTCAGTTAAATTGCTTTTACCTGAGATAGGTCTACTAAGTCTTTGGCTGCCAGGTTTATTGCAAGGAAAAGCATCTCAGCTCACATGCCTTAACTCAGATCAGGATGGATACAGTTCGTGCATTTGTCCGTCATTATGTATAATTAGCTGACAATCAATGAACCATACATTCAGAATTACTATCAGCAGTCCAATAGATAAAACACAACACTAGACACTTACAAAATGTTAATAACTACGTACACTTTTCTGAATATTCTTTGATATTGAACACCCTTCAATAACTAAACCCATAATGTTCTACTCTCCCCTTGTCCCCTTCCTGCCCCCCACACCTATCTCTGCATAGAAAATAGCATAATAAACCCCAGAGGTGAAGAGGTTACTGAAAACAGAGTTCCTGCTCATGTCTCACAGATCTCTGAAGACTGGACTCAGCTACTTTTTATATTAATTCAAGGGTATGGAGAGCTTTGATTTAAGTTTAGCCTACAATAGGATTGATCAAAATGACACATTTTACACAAAATATAGAACTTTTTTTTTTCCACAAATAGTACTGATTATTTTAGCAAGTGCATGTATTCTAGAAGTACATAGTCAATACTGTTTATATATAAAGTTTAAATTAAAGTTTAAATATATTTCAACCTCACTATGAAAGTGTCAGGTTGTCTCTATAGCAGTTTCTGAGAAGCAAACTGTTCACAAATATATGGAAATGGAGTAGATATTAAAGAAAGAGTAAAAGCTGTCCTAGTAGTAAAATGAAAAATAAAAATGAAAAGTGTTATTTTCTTGTGTGTTTTGACCTGCTTTATGCAGCCAAAATAAGTATAAAATCTTTTCTTGACATAAAAAAAATCTCTGCTATTAATTTTATATAAATAATTATTTATAATATGAGTCATAAAGGAGGTACTCATAGCAGTTTGAGAAAACTTTTTTTTTCTTGAATATTTACAAAAATAAATATTAGAGTAAATTTCTGCAGAAATACATTGGGTTTGCATGGCAAGGTTTTGGCAGAGGATGGGCTACAGGGATGGCTTCTGGGAGAAGTTACTAGAAGCTTCTCCTATATCCAACAGAGCCAGTGCCAGTTGGCTCCAAGATGACCCTGCCACTGGCCAAGGTCAAGCCAATTGGTGATGGTGGTAGCACCTTTGTGATAGCATAGTTAAAAAGGGGAAGAAAAAAAATCTGCACAAGAACAACTGCTGGGAGAGATGATTGAGAAAATGTGAGAAACAATTCTGCAGACACCAGGGTCAGCGAAGAAGGAGGGGGAGGAGATGCTCCAGGTCCTGGAGCAGAGATTCCCCTGTAGCCTGTGGTAGACCTATGATGGTAATTGCTGAGTGCTCTCTCCCTGTCCTTGTATCAACCCACGAGGTTTTTGTTATATTTTCTTTCCCTTGTCCAGCTGAGGAGAGGGACCGATAGAGCAGCTTTCGTGGGCACCTGAAGTACAGCCAGGGCCACATACCACAAGAAAAAATAATGTTTATGTATATTTGTAATATAGATAGTATCTGTGATTTATTTTTAGAAGATTTAGTCAAAGAGTTCTGTAACAGAAACCAAAAATTCAAGCACAGCTTATAAAAATTAAAACCTTCACGTGATTTTGGAGAAAAGAGCAAAAGACAGATTAAAAGAAAAAGAAATGAAAAAAAAAGAAAAAAGAAGGGGAATACTTCACATGACTTTACTGTGTACACCTTTGAATAAATTGTAGTAAGGTATATGGTTCTATCAATTTGTGGTTACTTTATTGTTGAAGAGGTATTACGAGTAGTGTACCAAATCCTGTGCAATTGGTGCATTTTTACACACATAAGATTTTCATATTTTAGCAATCTTGAAATTTTAAAATATGCACTTTCTTATAGAAAACCTCGTGGTTTCCATGCATAAAAGCTGCCTTGGTTTCATATGTGTGAGATGTGAAAACTTACAAAAATAAACTAAGCTTTTCAGATGTTCTATGTACCAAAATACTACAATATTGGGATTAGGAATGGATGATTGCTCCACTGTGAAGTCCCTTTTTCAAACAGCATAAAGCCAAGTAATTTTTAGATCATAGGACCATAGAAGAGTATAGTTTGAAATAATGAATCCTTTTTTTTTTCAGGTATATAAATGCAGCTGTGCTCTCCTAACTCAAGTCTAAGCAAAGGCCATGTGTTATTGACACTCCAGAACAATCTGGCTGTTATTTTTTGTAAATAATAAGCAGTACCATCACTTATGAACGTGCATTCAGATATTGTCTGAGTTAGGAATTTTTTAAACTTATTTTGTACTTCTTCTATGCAGATTTCTCATTTTATTTTATTATAGATATATTCATTTATTGCAATATTTCTCAAATTATTTATTTACTACTTAATTATTAATTAAATATTGCATTAAATCAATTCAACAAAAATATTTATTCAGTTATTTAGTTAAATATTATTTATAGTTATTAGTTGAACATGGCTATAGTCAGTTATTTAAAATATAATACCTGAGCATCATGAAAGACTTTAGGAGTAGCAGAGCATCGTAGTACAACGGAAACTTCTACTCAACTTCTGGAAGAGTAGGAAGCCTCTCACATATATGTACACCATATCTGCCATGTGGTTTCAGAAACCATTCTATGGCAGGGAGCCTCCATTTTCCACAATGGCATGCCTTATGTGTTTTCATGCTGACCTGTAATTGCCTGGCAGGACCAGCTGCCCCTACTAGCATACCCAGAAGGACATCTGAAAAGAAGGAATATATTATTTTATAAGAGTTAATGCAATGAATTCTTGAAGCTTAAATGTGAATAGAAGGTAATTAATCAAAAGTAAAAGGCAGGTTCAGAGTCCTCTGCTCTACAAGGCAGCAGAACAAGCTCTGACGTATCAGGGGTGGGGATGAACTTCGAGAGTGTGAAGGGGTTCCAAAAGGAGGTTGGGGGACATAGCCAAATCAGAACATGCCCGAAGGCTATGGACCCCACCTAGGAGTCCACCAGCAAAATCCCTGACACATGTAAAAAAGATACCAGTCCTGTAAGCTGAACTGAGAGGTCTCTGCATCCAGTCACAGCCAGATAGGATGCCCATGCAGTATTGCTGGGGCAGACCTTGGTCTTTGCACAATGCTGCAAGACACAGGCAACACTGTCTGTGAAAATGCCAACGTCAGAAGAACACGCATGTAGAGACATTAAGAAAAAGTCCCTAAGGGTTTCCCAGAAAAACCTTAACAAACCAGATGTTGCATTTTGAGATGTGTCACATAGAGTGGGCTGAGGGGGGCACTCCCTTTCCCCCTGGTTGTGGGGGAACTTTCAGGACCTATGAGACTGCTGTGGGGCATAGGTTAGTGCTGTATGTGTTTTCTTACTCTTAAGGCAATGCTGCAAAGAAGCGGTAGAAGATCGAGCATACAGTCAAGACCATCCTGGCAGACAATGATTACAAAAAAAGCATAAAGCTTTGCGACACAGACCACAGCCCCATTCTCTTAGACATCACAGATGCCATAGAAAGACCAAGCAAATCAGTAGGGGTAACAGGGAACTTGCAGAGCTGACATAATGTGATTATTTTCAGGCATAGAGGAGTAACAGACAGAACAGTGGTGGCTTGTGAGGCTGTTAGTTCTGAGGCCTTAGCTTGTAAGTTAAAAAAAAAAAAAAAACAGAAAAAAGCTTTTACGGCAAAGGCTGTTAATTAGGAAAGCTAAATTAATGTTGCATCACTGTAAGCATCTTGTTAGCAAGGGACCACGGGGACCACAAGGATCCTTAACAGTAACCTGTTTTTTCTGAACCTGGTGGGCCAGTGAATATGTCTTCCACCAGTGTAGAAGATGACACCCTGGAAAGGAGTTCTGCTACTGCAGCCCCTTGCAGAGCTGGTGAACTGTTGAAATGTTGACTGTTAAATGCTATGAGGATGTTTCCCTCATTGTGTGGCAACACCCCTTCGTACACTTCTAAGTCCTGAGAGGTCACTTGAATGCCCAGTTTTACCCCCACTCTCCATGTAGTAGGTGTGTGGAGGAGGTGGCAGACCACCCCAAGGCTTCCATGGAGCATGTTCAGCAGCAAGAATTGTCTATTGAGTGATTTGGAGCTAGACAATAGGAAGAAGAATACAGATTTATTAATTCAGATCAGGTATTACTGCAAAAAGCTTATAACACATTTGTTTGGGGTGTAGAGCAAATTTTTGATCATTTACACCAGCTGTTTGAATTTGATGTTTACCATCAGTTCCATCTTGAAGCTGTCAGCATGCATGGCTCCTTATATTCCTTCACTACTAATTTAAACAACACGTACATTGCAGAATTTTTAGATTGGCTCAGCAGTCTCCTACAAAGTAAGGGAAAGTTGTGTTCTGATCAGAATTTCTGCCTAGCTATCATTATTGTAAAAGTCGTTGGGGACGCGGTACACAGAATCATGCAGCCTGTCTCCCACTCCAAAATTATACATGAAAAGCAGTGCTATTTAATTGATCTAAATAACAGCAACAATAGTATCTAGAATTTTTTTTTGCAATCACACAGAGCTTACAGCAGTGAGGGATCTTAGAAATGAGAAATTGTTAAGCAGAGCAAAAGACC
Source organism: Ardeotis arabs (assembly GCA_011801015.1). NCBI lineage: Eukaryota > Metazoa > Chordata > Aves > Otidiformes > Otididae > Ardeotis > Ardeotis arabs. The sequence goes on along the minus strand of JAAGAY010136340.1, from coordinate 19,239 downwards.
AACTGGGGAGGTCTTTGCACAGGAAAGTCATGCTTTGTGACGTCCCCTTATCTGAGAATCTGCTACATGTTAATATATGGAATGTCTTCCTATCTGAGAGGAAAAAGGGTTATGGGACCTTTAAGCCAAACAATAGTCTTCAACATCCGAAGATCTCTTTCATCCTTTTACATGATGAACATTATTGTGGTGTTAAGAATGTCAGGAATGTATTTGGGATGAGAAGCTTTTGTGAGCTCATCATGTCGCATAACCATGGTTGTAGTTGTAAATATTGCTGCCACTCTGCTTATCTCATGACTGTGCAGTTAACATTGGGACACAGATAAGGTGCCCCAGCTGCAGGCTGTTGTGCAGGTCTGTGGAATGTTTACAGAGGCACAAGAACCTGACTAGTAAAACCAAAATTTTTTTGCTAGGATTTCCTGTGAAAAGTGTAATGTCTATGTAGAAAAAGATCACAAATGTAAAGGCTAGAAGTACAAAATGTGCTATGAACAGATCTGTAGCATAAACCAGCACCCATGTTTCATGCCTGTCAACAGAAGGGCAGGGCTATACCATCAATGGCATGAAATGTATGCAGGAAACCAGAACACATATCCCAAAGTTTTGGACAGTTGAAACTAACTGTCCACAACCAATTCACTTGACAAGCCTAACAGGGCATGGAAGGAATCTAATTTATCCTAACTGGCTTCATAGTCAAATCAGTCCCTCTCCCTTTTCTATTTAGCGGTATAAGAATAAGTATTGGTAATCCAAAAATAGATGCATCCTATATATGTAGGCACTTCTGAAAAACTTAGGGGGGGGAGATTTGACACTTATATAATCCCCCATTCCAATAATGAAGCTTTTATATAACAAAAGCCTAGTAGATATTCACAATATAGTGGATTTTTATAAACCGCTCAGTCTCACTTAATTCTTCTCCATTTGAATGCATACACAATTGTAGTATTCACAGCAGTCCATTTAAGTAAGATGCTTATATGTATTCTTCTATACTGTTTTATTTTTTACATCCTTGTATTTCTGTACACAATTTTGCATGATGAAATCAGAATCAGAGAGGTGTTTGTTATTTTTCTGAAGACTGCACAGGAAGCCTATGGCAGTCAGAAGTATATGAGAATTACAGGGCTATAGGAAGAGACCCTAGTCAGCTCCAAGTACTTAAGAAAATCTGTATCTATATCTACCTAATCTAGGTACTTGAAGTACATCTTTGCTTCAAATAATTGACATTGGGTCTGAAATGTTTTAACTAAAAGTTTATAAAATTTTCTTGGATCAAATATATTGTATAATCTATTTAATGTTTTTTTACTTATTACTTTATGTTTGATTTAAATTGTGCCATAAGAAGAGATGGTCAATATCAAGTTGTAACACTGACAGTGTTTCCACATTCTGTCTCTCTCTTTCTTTTTTCTTTATTTTTCTTTTTTCCCCTCACAAGTCTTTGTAATTGCTGTCAAAAATTTAATCTTTATTGATTTTGTTGCAATACAGCCATTAAACACTGGTGGACAAAAAGACACTGTTGACTGTTTTCATTTAGTTAACTCCTGTTAAATCTGAGGAGTTTAAGTGCCGTGATCACCCACGCTTTCTGAAACTAAGCATGTAATTAACTTTGTTATAAATTAGTATAAATGCAAACATTTCCTCTCTGTCTATCATTTCAGTGATCACAAAGATCTCACTTGAAACTTTGCTGAAGAATTCTGATACATTGAGGGAGTGCATGATGTAACATGCACCGATTTCAATGAAATATTTACTCAGAACATTATCAGTCCAAAAGGCTATTACCTGAAAGGGAACCATCAAAATATGTTTTCAAATATATATTTTCTAACTCAAATAAAGGAAATACTAATTAATTTAAGAAGAGAGTTAGTTTTACAATGATATGTTCAATCCTAATTAGGAGTGTTGGTACTAGTGACATCTCATTTCCTGAGTGTGTGCTTACTGAGTGAAGGTGTCTAGTTCAATCATTTATACGTTGGTGTCTTGTGCCATTTGTAATGTCTTAGGATATTTTGCTCAGCTTCCAGGTGCTTCTCCAAGAAAAAGATAGCTGTCTTGGATTCTGTGCCATATCTGCCAACATCACGCAGATGTCTTGGATATCTGGTGATCTCCCACAACACTAAATGCCTATGCTTGTGTCACTAAATTGTTTCACCTTAGACAATACAGCTAATGGAGTCTAGAGGGCTATTCAGCTTAAATTCACGTATACGTGTAATTTAGAGTGTGTGTGCTAAATACCACCCTAAACTCCACTGATTGCCTTAATTAGATCTCCACCGATCTATAATACTGGAAGTTAGACATCTAACTTATACAAAAACATTGACATAATAGAAACCTGACTTCAGATACCTGCATCTAAAGTTGTCTCTCACCTGCGAATCCAGAACACTTTTCTTGTAAGTACAAAGGGCAGGGTGCGGCAGTGAACTCAGATCAAATAGGTGAACAGAGGTTGTGCCAGAAATCCAGAAGCCATGTAGCTCAGTTAAATATATTAGGATCTTGGAAAAAAAAAAAAAAAAAAGATGACAGGAAATGAGGAAAGATCAGTAATGCAGATTAATAAGGCAGGATCGGAGTAGGAAATGCAATGTAACATAGACAAGTGGAATATTTTAAGCCTAATGACACTCTAAGAATAAATGACAGAGGTAATTTACTCATAGACTTGTAGTGTTTCAATGCTAAGAAATTACACTGGTGAAATTTCTTTCTTATTCTTGTTTTTTTTTTCCTTGTTTCTTCAAAAAAAAAAATACTGTTAACCACTCTAGTTCATATGATCATTCATTGCTTACTATTTGAATGAGGTGTAACAACTTAGTAGAAAATTAAGTTTTACTGAATGTTATAATCAGTTATAGATACGACAAATTAAAGTACTAAATGAATACTGAATACAGTTAATGTTAAATTAATATTGATCTTTTAAAATATTTTTTAAAAAAAAAACCAAAATAATTTTAAAATAAATTATTTGATCATCAAGGTCTGTTTTGAAAGCCCTTCTAAATACTTGAGTCAATAGTGATCATCATAGGTTTAGAAAATTATTTTTAAAGGAATGATATTGCCATATGTATATTGACTTTTGAAATATGTTCTACTAGCAGGCTGATAATATTATTACTTTTTTATAAATGTTTTGAAAAAAAACAAAGAAGTCTAATTCTTCTTTTTCTATCTCAGATATCAGTGAAGCTGCAAAGAAAAGAAGACTGGCTTTCTAAGAAAATTATGTAATCATTCCTTTCTCTTTCTGGATCTGCTTTTGACAGATGATGAAAACTCCAAGCTATCCTAAACCATACCATCTACTTTCATATTACCAGTTGTTTATTTATTACATATCTGTTCTGCCTGTTTTCAGTCTCTCTGCTTTTTCCCTGTTCATACCATCCACCTGCTTACGCTTGTTATTTGCAAAGAATATTTGTTACATCTGTTACTTTCCTACATGGTTGCTTTTTGCATACTGTTCTGATTACCAACAACTACAGAGGATATGTGAGTAATGTATCATTTAGAGAAATGAAAAATGTCAAAAAAAGTCATCATCCATTTTATACAATTTCTAAAGATGCAAAAGTGTTTTCATTGTGTAAAGGAAGTGACTGGAAAGTTGTTTTCACTATCACAAGGTGTTTTTTTTCTCCTGTTTTGAATCTTGCAGGATTCTTTGCTGTTTGGCATGTGAAGTAAAATAACATTTAGGTGCCTAAGAAACTCAAAAACAAAAACCCTGTGTGTCTGAACAATATAATGATTTTAAGGCTAGGTAACAGCTGAACATTCCGATAGCTGTTTTCAGGACTGCCTCTTAGGTGTGGATACCTGCAATTCCATTTTAATGTCTTCTTGTAAGGCTCATAAAATTTTCCAATGAGGCATAAAATAATGAGTTAACATTAATTTGCTTCATGGCACAGTAACATGTCAACTGTTAAACTTATGTTCTTGACACAGGCTGTGTTACCCTTTGTTTTGCACGATATTTGTATCTTCAAATTTCAGTTAAAAAGATAGTTACTTGTAAAGTCTAAGTGGTTTTCTTTTGTTTTGTTTTTATTTTATTTTTCAGCATTGCCTAGCAATTCATTACCCTAAACTCACCTAATTTATTCTGTAGATTATTCTGGGAAGAAAATGTCTTAACTGTCCTTTCTAGTGTGTTTATTCCTTTATTACATTTACATTTCATATAAAAGAGTTCTTCGCCATAGTTCATTATAGTATTCTCTCTGTTTGAGGTCATAAATTATTTCCCACAATGATAAATTATTTCATACAGTGATCATACTCTGCTAATATTTTTACATGTATCTCAAACTCATTTGGTCTTTTTTTTTCCCCAGTATTTCACAATTAAATTATACTATCTACTGCTACTAGGAAAAAAAAAAAAAGACAACTTATGGGATGAAAGAAAAGTATTATTTTTTTTTTTCATTTACATGCATATCTGTGATGAAATTCAGAAGATTTGATATACAACATCTACTTTAAAAAAATGTTGGATGTATTTACATTACATGCTTCTAGTGATAGCCATTTAATTAACTACATCAATGCTTAAAGGCTGGACGCAGGGGCAGTGCTTTCCTTAGCATACGTATTCTGTCTATTCTCCTACTTTTAATGCTATCGAGAAGAAATTTGACTAGAATTTTTATGTTTGTTTCCTTCTGGCAGCTTAGAAGTTTCTATAGAAGATCACTGTGATTAGTATGTGTTTTTAAAATAGTTACTGATTTTTTTTAATAAGTGTAACTTTATTTTATCTTTTCCAGTTATGGATGAAAGCGGATTCAGAGGCAAACTTCTATTAATTTAAAAGTAGAGATTTGATTTCTGTTAGAAAGTTGCCAAAAACATAACAGAGCCAAGAGTTTCTTTCTCCAAACTATCTTTGTTCTTGATTGAACATGAAGGGATTTTGATTTGAAGTATCAAGGAAGTTTTGAAGTGTATCCTCAGCATGATTTTGCCAGATACGAACTGGATTCCTTTTGGAACAATTTAACTAACACTTCCATTCCCAAAGCTCTCAAAGTGCACTTCAGTGTCTAGTTAAAACATGATGTTCTGAGTTGGAGTGTGGGATGCACCACTACAAACGTCTCCAGAGAGTGTCTGGCAGGCTGGTGTTACGATCCAGGGACATAGCAAGTTCGTGATTCCTTCAGACTAAATTAAAGTGAAATGACACCAAATGATCGATTTAACACTGTACTTAACATTAACAAGGAACAAATTAACTTTGAAAACTTGGAATGTATAAAGGAACCGACAGCCGGGGCAAAACAAAGGCGCTAATGTTGTGTGCACCTTCGTATTTGTGGGACTTGTTATGATTTTTTTCCTCTTTGGAGATCCCACAAGGGACTCAGGAACCACTTTAGATTTAGAGAGCTGGAATTTCTAGGAGGACAGCATTTAGGACGTGAAACCAACTCTCCTCCTGAGTTTAACAGACAGAATACAGACAGACATAAGAGAGGGCTAGTGATAGAGATAGCAGAAATAAAGAAAAAGGTTATGATGGAGATGAAGGTGGAGGTGGAGACAGACAAGTAGACACTTTCTATTCAATTGAGTTCTCAGGAGGTGAATACCTCATGTTTTGTGGAACCTCTTTACTAGACAAATTCACAGCATTTTCTTAATGCAGGTGGCAAAAGTGTGATACAACAGTGACGTACAAACACTACAGACTGATCCTGCTATATTTTACCCTCTATGCATTGGTGTACATCTTGAAACAAACAAACAAAATAATTCACTCAAGAGTCAGAATCCAATATGACTGTTAAGCAGGTATTCTTTATTAGCAGCACTGGGCAGTACTGGATATCGCTCCACCATGAGTGCTCCAACGAACAAGCAAAATCACAGAGAATATATGTTTCAAAATCATACATATTCAACAGAATTCCAAGAACTTATTAATATATGCAAATATTCATCTTTGCATAAGTTCTTTCTGGCGATCTGCACGAGTCCTCTGGTGGTCGAGGGATGAAGTAAATACTCCTCCTCACTGTGTTTGCTAGTTGAACTCTGAGTCTCTTTTCCATGTAGGGTCTTGTTTCGGCTCATCACTCTGCAAATTCCTTAAGCCCCCCCTTATCCTGGTTTTGGATAATGTCTGCTGAAAGTACTTTGTAGTACTTTGCAGTACTTTGCTATGTTAAATTTTATGACTCTGCTGTTCTTTCTCTCACGGTTAGTTTACATTCTCACACAAGGATTATATTGCTGTGTGGGACATAGTGGTTACAATTGGAACACATTATTCACTAGCTCGGAGCTAACTCTATCAATCTCACTAACAAACAAGAAAAATTGTCCCTGAAAACCTGAGGAGTATTGAAAAAGAGACTGGCTTTTGGTAACAGAAGAGCGCATTGTGTCCTCACAAAGACTCGAGAACTAACAAGTTGTTTCTTCCTCTTCTACAGGTATCTTTAATGGACAAGAGACTGCAAAGTTGCTGTTCTGCTTCCTCATGCTTGTATTGCTGCAAGGAAGAGACAGAGTATATACCATTTGACTGGGCCTTCCCTGGCACCTCAAAGCCACTGTTTTGGGGAGAAGAGGAGAAAGAAAGAAGGGAGACCATGAAAGCTTTGATTAATATCTCCAGGATACTCAGTAGGGCTTATTTACAAGATGCCAGGTAGAAATCCTCTGTCTCCCTAGAGCCACTAATCCATGTTCACAGGCAGCCATTTCCTGGAGGCTATCCAATACTCCAACTTCTGCTTCCTAACCATTATTAAGTTTCCATCCTCTGAACTACAGTCACTGCTCTCCCAAACCCTGTAAAGCTTCCCTGTCTCTCCAGGATTCTCTGACATCTACATTCTTTTTTTTTCTGTACTCTAGACAAGACCTGCAAAGGCAGTAGACATACTTCAGAAGAAAGGAAGTCACAGTCAAAACTACCGGTCAAAATCTTCAACTAATACACAGAAAAAGTCAAAAGAACATAAATGGGCATGCTTCCCAACAGTTCTACTTAATACTTTTCAATTCTTCTGTGATACAAAATTGTAGATAATAAATCTTCTCAGAGTCTTTTGAGTCCTGTTAGGGGTCTCTCATATGTCCCTCAGGGAGTATTGTAATCAGTGTGTGATCAGCAAACCATTCTAAGTTTTCAATAATTTTTATTACTTTTCCTTAGAGTTTTTACTGTTCTATCTTTATTGTAAGATACAGTGAACAGCACATGAAGTATTGCAATAACTTGTAATTTTGATTTAGCACTTTGAGCTTCTAAATTATTTTTTTTCTCCCTTTCAAAATGAATTTTATCTGCTGCTTTATTTCAGAATGACTTAGAATTTTACCATTTCTCCAAAAGTTTACAGAATTACTTTTGGGTTTGATTATCCAGAAATTTCAAATTTTATTACCTCATTATGTCTTCCTGCCTCAAGAAATTTAAATCTCTATGCTTCCTTCATTATGAAGAAAAGCATTTTATGGTTTTTTTTTTGTTTGTTTTCTATCTACTAATCCATTATTAAGTCACAACAGTACTTAACTTTGCAGAAGAGCTTATTATCTTTACTGGAGAGTGGTGTAGTATTTTTTTTTAAGTCTTTTGTGGTGGAGTCTATCAGTAGATATTTGAAAAGCAAAGTGTATTTTATAGACTGCCTGTCCAAATGCTTCAAATACTTGAACATATTTCAGAAGCATTAATATCTGCTATAAAATATATATCCCAAATGTATATTAACATATGTGTCTATTTATTCTCTTCTTCACTTTTATTATTACCATTTATTTGTTATGAAACTCAGATTTGCAGGTCTGTAGTTCCAAAGGTCAATGTAAAGATTTTAGCCCTATTTTCTAAACAACTTCTGTCAGTAGAATGGATTTAAGAAAGAAGCTATATATTGTAGGTAGTTTTAAAACTTTAACTTTTTTTTTTGGTGTTAAATATAATCTTGTCCTGATTCTTTGATACTTTATTGATTCTAATCACCCTCCTACTAAAACTCATTTGAGACTTTGATCATCAGATATTTCCCAACTTAGTAATAGGTTCCAGGTACAAACTTGTTTGTACTTGCCTGCATAAACAGCAAAGCCAATAATGCATTTTATTTTTCTTCTACGGCTTTGAATGCTCCAAACAATTATTTTATACAGGATTCACACCTCCTCTTCACCTATTCTTCTATGTGGTGTTTCATTGTGGACTTTTTACACTTAGGAAGTTACTCCTTTGAATCTTTTTTTGGCCTGCTTTTTTTAAGCGTTACATTTAATGTCTGAAAATGTGTTCTTCTCTACTATCCCATGCCTGCACTTTATGGATGTCACTTGTTTCTAGTAGGCATCTTCATTCTGCTATTTAAACATCAAGGTCATATTTCTTATTTTAGGATTTTGTCTAACTGATAGTATACATTTTATCTGAACCTTTAATGCATTGTCTTTAAGCACCCGCTACTGAGTCTGCAAGAATTTTATACTTTCGGATGAGCTTTTCTATTTATCATTGTTTTATTTCTACGTATTTTCTCTTTTTTAAAGGTAAATGTTACAGTGAATAATCTGACATTTTCTTCCAGTGGCAAGGATAGGGAATTTGAGTACATTATGGCCACTAGTATAGTGGTAGATTTTTATACCAGGTCCCTCATAGTACTTGGAAAATACCTAACAGTGGCTTCTGATTCCTTTAGCAGTTGCTCCAAGAGATAGTCATCTAATGAGCCTAGAAATGTTTTCTGTGCTTCTGTCTGACATGACATTTACTTATTTTGCACAAGAGTAGATAAAGGCTTTCACCCAGATTTTTTTTTAATATTAACTCCTTTATAATGGCATTTAAGATTTCATAGTTATTGTCCCATATTTGTTTGTTGATTGATAAAGCTCTAATATTATTCTTTCCCTATAGAACAATGGAATACAATTCAGAGAAACTTTGTAAAGCATAGTATTACAGTTAACTTTCTTACCTTTTTCCTGTGATTAGATTTCTATTCCTTGAAATCTCTTCCTCTCATCTTCAGCAATACTGAGTAGTATCTTATCCCGCAAAAAGTAGTAATGCTTATGGAAAAAGCGTATGTGGATTGCATCCACACTCTGTCCTTAAATTATTTTAAACAATAAACAGAACTTGTGGACATTTTTATTGTTCTATTTGTTAGATTGTTTTAGTTTTTATGTAAATTTGTTATCTTACATGTGTATTACTATCTGGGAATATATTTCCAACCTGCCCTTTGAAAAATGGAGAAGACCCAGAATTGTGATAATGCTCTTACAATTCTCAAAATCTTAATTTATGTTACCTTATTTATATTATATTATATTATATTGCATTATATTATATTATATTAATCAGGTTATATTACATTATATTGCATTGCATTATGTATGAAAATAGATATTTTATAATTTCATAAGTTTACTAATTTATGTTTAAATTTAAAAATGCATAATGTATACTTGATTTAGTTTTTATATTAATGAAAACAACAATCTGGTGATATAATGTTCTCATTCCTGGCAGAATTTGAGCCTAATAAGAAAGTAACTCTTAATCATAGGGAAAAATTGAAAAGTGGATGCTTTGCTATAAGTAGAATGAAATTTGAAGTAAAAGTCACTCTCAAGCACACATAGAGTATGATTCAGTGGGACATTCTAAACTCAAGTGCATTCTTAAGAACATAAGTATAGTATGAAAGTTCTCAGTACTGATTAGTGATACAGTACTAGATGTTTTCCTCTTAGATGAAGAGGAAAATAAAAAAAAAACCCGGAAATATAGGAAACACAATTATTTTAAATACAATTATTTTTAATACAATTATTTTTAAATGTGCTGAACTGATATTTCTTTTTTATCTTTTGATAGTATTTACTTAGATTAAAAAGCATTTGTTTAATGGTTGCCAAATGCATTCAGAAACAGTTTATCAATTACCTCCTTCAAAATAGCTGATATTCTAAAATATTTTAGAATGAATTTTGACTTTTGTTTGATAGTCTGAAAGTACTTTGTGAAAATGTAACAGGTTATTAGCCAAGATTGTGACAAAATATCCATAAACAATAATGCATCTCTAAAATATTTTGAGATTCTGAATTGCACATAATCTCACAGAAAAGAGATTGGTGATTTTCTACTAAAAACATATGAGAGGTAACCATATGTTTGTAATATATATCAAAAATTTGAGACATACAGAAATTAATGAACAATTATGGTTTCCTAATTGTAGCCTCATCTCCTAAATATTTTTTTTTTCAATTTCCCTAAGACATTATTTTAGCTGTTTATGGTATAGTGATCCTTTTAATCTCCTGGTTATCAGATCTAAAGTTCTGGCCAAAACTAAATATATTGATAATGTGGTTACCCGAACTAATAAATCTAACTCTAGAAAACAGGAACAGGGATGTTAACAATAGTCATCTCTTCTATTGAAATTGCAAGGAGTTTGAGTAACAGAAGCACCGATGAACTGCTTGCACCAATGAGTTCTTGATAATCTTAGAAGTACAGACAGTCATTATTAGCTAGGATGCCAATACAAGAAATCATTTATCTTTACAATTTCCTTAAGATCTCCTGAAATATGTTAAATGCTCTGTGTATAAGAAAGGAAAGCAATCATGTTGCTAGATGGAAGGGATGAATATTGTGTTTTCTGCAGAACAGATAATGCTTGTCAATGAAGCTCTTGCTATGGGAATGTGGTAGAGACACTACAGTAAATCTGTTTTCAAGATGAAATTGCTGTGATCTATTATATTATTTTCATTGGGAAAGTCTTCAAAGATGTTGACTTTCTCATCTGACAAGAACTGAAAGACTTAATGATGTGAAATGGATTTTAGGGAGTTCTTGCAGAACCAAGAAATAAAATTGAAAAATAAAACACTCATAGTTATTGCCAAACCAGGTTTGGTTTTTTTTGTTACTGTGGGTTTGGGGTTTTTTTTTTGGTTTTTTTTTCCCTGCTCCTGAAAAAACTTTCAAGCTAAATTCACAAAAGAACAAATTTTGTTCCCTTTCCCACCTCCATGTAGACCAGTGGTCTCCAAACTGGGGGGCAGGCATGAGTGCACAGTATGATTCATTGGGATTTAGGAAGAAACTATTAGATCTTCAGCAGTACATAATACATGTTGAAATTATGTGGTGGTTTAGCCATAAATAAATATACATATATTCAGGGGGTGCAATCAAAATTTTTCACTGATAGGGGTGGACGATCAAAACAGTTTAGAGACCATTGATCTAGACTATGACTTTTGTTACAATCAAGGTTTATATTTCTTATCATTAAAACCCAACAAAATAAGGAAGTCAAACAATAATTAGGCCAGTTTCAATATGGTGGAAAGAGAAACGGACAAAATAAGCACCCAAACACATCATATTTCATCTGTTGAGCTGCCAGAACTGCAAGGACATCTTGAGACAGGTATTTACATTAAAAAAATAAACAAACCAAAACAAACAAAAAAAAGCTCCAAACAGTGGAATTCACTTATATCGGTTTTCAGATTTAGAAAATGTGATCCATGTGATCTTAAAGTTTCTAAAAAAGCCTCTGAATCTAATTTTTCTATTATGTTTATGTCAACACTCAAAGCCATCAAGAGTCTTCAGTTACTTTGTTTGAATGTTTGATTTTTATTTTTTTTTAATTTTACTGGTTTGGTTTTCTATCCTTGGCTTTAAAATCAGAGTGAGCTATATTAGGAAAAAATAAATAAGAGGGGAAGAATTATATCATTCATTCATGTCAATATGCTGATCAAAAGGCACTGATGGCAGAGGTGATGATCACCATGGAGAATCTCCCAGTAAAAACAAAATACAGTAAATCTTTCACATAGGCTATAACCTTCTGTTTGTGAGAGCAGTCAGCCATTCAGTTAACAAGCAACAAAATTAGTAAATAACACTTATTCTATTTACTTTAGCTGCCACACTTTTCTGCAATGTCAGAGTAATTAATTCGGTATTTTTTTACTGTCTGTTTTTCAAAAGGAATTAGTATTCATCAAGAATCCACGAAAAGAGAAATGTTGTGACTATGATATTTAGGGCCGCATTTATATCATATGAAATGGAAGGTTAAATGCTTTTGTTCTAGGTAAAAAATACCTCATTTGGTTAACAAGGCTCCGAGGATACCTTATAGTGGTGTTCCAGTACCTAAAGGGGATATATAAGAAAGATAAGGAGAAACTCTTTAGCAAGGCCTGTTGTGATAGTACAAGAGGTAATGGTTTTAAACTAGAAGGAGGTAAACTTAGACTAGATATAAGGAAGAAATTTTTTACAATGGTGAAACACTGGAACAGGTTGCCCAGAGAGATGGTGGATGCCCCATCCCTGGAAACATTCAAGGCTTGGGTTGATTGGGCTCTGAGCAACCTGATCTAGTCGAAGATGTCCCTGCGTCTTGCAGTGGGGTAGGACTGGATGACCTTTAAAGGTCTCTTCCAACCCTAACCATGCTATGATTCTATAATTCTATTAACAAGGATTCAGAGATGTGTTTGGCACATTGAATCAAGATTGATAGCATGAATATTATTAGCTAATCACAGAATCATAGAACGGTTTGGGTTGGAAAGGACCTTAAAGATCACCTAGTTCCAACGCTCCTGCCATGGACAGAAACATCTTCCACTAGACCAGGTCATTCAAAGTTCCATCCAACCTGGCCTTGAACACTTCCAGGGATAGGTATCTGAACAATCAGTTGTAGCACCTCACCACCCTCACCATAAAGAATTTCTTCCTTTTATCTAGTCTACATTTACCCTCTTTCAGTTTAAAGTCATTACTCCTTGTTCTATCACTACATGCCATTGTCAAAAGTTTATCTCTAGCTTTCTTGTAGGCTGCCTTTAAGTACTAGAAGGCTGCTATAAGATGTCTTCAGAGCTTTCTCTTCTCCAGACTGAACAGTCTAAACTCTCTCAGCTTGTCCTCATTGGAGTGGTGTTCCAGTCCTCTGATCATCTTCGTGGCCTTCCTCTGGACTCACTCCAAGTCCACATCCTTCTTTTGTTGGGGGTCCCTGAACTGGATGCAGTACTCCAGGTGAGGTCTCATGAGAGAGGAGTAAAAGGACAGAATCACGTCCCTCGATCTGCTGGCTACACCTCTTTTGATGCAGCCCAGGATGTGATTGGCTTTCTAGGCTGTAAATGCACATTTCTGGCTCTTGTTGAGCTTCTCATAAACCAACATCCCCAAGTCCTTCTCCTCAGGGCTGCTCACAATCCATTTGCAATCCATTAATCCTATTAAATAAAGTAATTACAGATTATCAAGCAAAATACTAAGTATTAATCATTTCAATTTGTTTAATTTACCCCGTAATAGAGATGAAATAATGAAGGATCTTCTTCAAGAATTACTGCCTTTTTAATTTTCTGCTCATTCTTGAAAAACATGCTATTACAGTATTATATCCGAAGTAGAATTCACCACATCATACCTCAGTAATTAAAAACCATACAAAAAGAAATTTAGAGGTTAGAAAATTAAATTCTTCATTAATGTTAATACAAATATTGTAATAAGTAATTTCAACATATATTTTATTATTATAAGTGGATAATAGTGTCTCACAAATTCTTTAATCTGGAAATTTCCCATGCTAGGCTATGTGAAATGAAAAAAACAGGATTTTTTTTCACAGTTTTATAAATCGTAAACAAATTTACTCATTTTGAACTCATGAGCATATTTTCTCCCTTAGAGCATGAGTTCTGTTGCATTTTAATAATTTAAATCATATCAAATATAGACAAATGTGAAATGTGATCTTAACAATAGAGCACTAGCTTCATACCCTTATCTGTGACCTGAGTGGGTGTTAGTGCTTTTCATCTTTCTCCAGCTGCAGCCATTTCAATTTGAAATACTGCTGGAGAAAAAGTCTTTCACTCTGCGCTCTTCAGAGCACTTTGGACAAGACTGATGTTCCATAATTATATTGTGATTAGTGTTTACTATAGCTGAAATGTGCTTAATATGCTTTTTCTGTCTCCCTCTCTCTTTTTTTTTTTTTTTATCAATTATAAATATATCAGAAGAGGTAGATTCTGATCCTCATTTTCTGATCCTCATTTTCTGATCCCTGAGTACATCTCTGCAGCATTATTTTGTCATCTCCATACAAGTTCATATCCCGAACTAGAGCATTCCATTTATATTACTGTCTCAAAGTTCTATAGCTGCCTGTGATAACTGCTCAGGATGCCTTCAGAACAAGCTGTGCAGACTCAGGTAATGCCTATTCCCACAGCCTTTTTCAGTAAAGTCCCTCTGGCAGTGTGCTTGTCATTTTCACAGGTATCATGTCTCATCGTATACGTTAATTTCGTTGTGCAGTGAAACCTTGCAATGCCTGGGGATGGAAACACATAAGAAAGGAAGCAGGAAAATCCATTATTCTATGGAAGCAAAAGAGGTAAAAATTTGATGCTCCTTGAGGGCCTATTGTCAACTGACCAGTTCAATTTTTTTTTTTTGCCCCAGCAGCTTTTGCTTTGTATGAAAATAAGCATGTAGGACATTTCTTTGATGTACATGATCTCGTCTGGCTGACACGTTAGAGCTGCTGCTGAGTGAGATTCAGAATGTATGCTAACAGCAGCTACATAATCCGTAAAATTGTTGACTATGTCTAGTATTACAGAGCTGCAGCCATGGACATTTATGTATTGCAGATCGCTCAGACTGCATTTTATGTCCAACAAAAGTTACTACGAGGTTGTCACACACTTGAGGTTTCATCCCATGCAATGCCGGCTGGAGTATTAAACGGTGCAAATCAAACGTTGCCAGGAATGCTGAAAAATCATAGATGCCACCACTGCATAATTCTAACTACGCAGAAATGAGATAACTTCAGATAAGCATTCATTTAATTGCACAGAATGTAAGTTATTTCCAGGAAAGGTATATTTAAAAAAAAATAATGGTAATAGTCACCTATACATAATATAAATAACACTGCAAAAAATTCAGACTAAATACTTTAAAAGACTCTAGTCAGATCTAGTAATGACAACATCAATATTTTATGGTCATGATTACATAAATATTAAACAAATATATTGGATGTAACAATTTCATTATAATCTTTATTTTTGTAATTTTTTTAATCACCAAATTGCTTTTAACAACCAAGCATTCAGTATTACAATCTTTGTTAGGAGATTGGTTGTTTTTGTCATTTAAGTTGATACTATTCAATCAATACAGTCTAGTCATATACCTAAATTACATTCCAAAATTTTTGTCATGGGGAAAATCAAAGTCAAATATAGAATTGATGGTTCTCAAGAGATTTTTTTTTTCAACAATACTTAACCAATGAGCTTCTTATCTATTTCAATTCTGATAGCACATCTCTGTGAGAAAATGGATGTCAAAAGGACAACTTAGTATCTGGTAGATTCCAGTGCAGATATACTGAATTGGATGAGGCACTGACCTCTCAAAGACAATAAGATAATGCGCACCATGACCAACATTATTATATTATACATTTCTGAATGTTAAGGTGTTAGAGATCAGCTTTGTTGTGTAATTGTTTTCTTAATATTTCATATGTCTTATTAATATTTTATTTAAAGTTTTATACAATGTTGTTTTATAATATTTTATTTATTATTAATTATTCATGGAAATAGCTTATTTCTCGTAAATTATATATAAATAATACATGTTCAAATAATAGATTTTATACATGTTTGCTTGCCAATAGGTAAAGAGATACATTATTTCAGGTTGTATGATAATAAATAATTAAACTATTCCCATATCTCCCTTGCCCATAGAAACTATGATTTTTTTTTGGTTGTTATTATCTTATTAGAAATAGCCTAGATTCCAAACAAAATTACATTGGAGGCAAAGTGCATTATTTTAAACAAGACAAAACACAGAATTTTTCTATTAATTTACTTAATTTGGCTAAAAATACTCAGCTAAATCTATCTGAAATAAAAATATTTTTCTCCCTATTCAAGTGATTTTTCTGAAGGATGGAGAGAGAAATTAGTGTTTCTATTTAAAATGTTCATATACATACATATAGTCATGTATTATTTCATGTTCTGTCATGTTCTACGTTAGATGTAACAAATCATAACTGTCTCTCACATTGGCTAATGATGTTCTACATGATTCTCCCCATTTTTCAGAAACTGTTTAATTTCTGCTATAGTATTAGAAAAAATAGCCCATGCAAAATTTATTTGTAGAGGTTTAAGAAAGCAATAAGGAATTGCTTGCAGAATTATGTAAAAAATAGCATTAGGTACTTCTAAGTTATCACAATTCTGAAATAAATTATCTTGAATGCTTATGAAGTAATGCTCTGATACAATATGAAGGAGAATTAAATGATGTCTTCTGCAAGACAGCAAATAAGAGAGGAGAACAAGATGTGTAAATCCTTAATTATCTTTCCATTATCTCAGTGTGGAGGGCTGAAATAAACACTCTCCCCACAAGCCCTTCATTATTAAGGAGTTACTTCAAATTTATACCTTTTCTTTTTCTTGAATGTTCACTGTTATTATTGAAGCAATAATAATATTCTGGGAACTTTACCATTAATATAGAAGTTTGGGGTTTTTTTTTTTTAATTAAAAGGAGGCATACTTCATGAATACGTTTGTGGGTTGGCATCATATTGAATCAACTCTGGCCTTGAATGAAACCTCTAGTATATCCTTACCTTTTACACAAAGAGAGTAAACATAAGTGGCCTACACAGACACTCAGCTAGGTAAGATTCAGGTACTTTGCATCTCTTTCACTGAAGTATAGGGTTCACCAGGATATTCTGTAGTCTGTATTCTGTATTCTGTATATTTTTTTTTTATCTAATGGTCGTACTGAACACTGCTGGTTAGTGCTTGTCCTTATCATCCAGAATTTGTGCAAGAAATTAGTCTGTATCTGTCCAAAAAGGCTGCTTGCCAAAAAGGCTGCTTGCTCCTCACCCTCCTTATTTTTTGTTGGTGTTAGCCAATCTATGTCATTAAGAAAATTCTATAATTTTTGCAACTTAAGTGCCTGGTTGTTTGTCAATTAGTTTTGGCCCTCTATTACAACACATTAGTACATGACTGAATGGACTTTTTTATGATTCCTTTTTTTTTTTTTTTTTCAGAAGCAAACGATCTAACGGTGAAGAGTTTGAGTCCATAAGCATTTTTTTCCTCCTTTAAACTCCTAGTTTCCTTCTCTGTTCAACAGTCAACTTTTCTGCAAGCATCAAAAAAATTATTATTAACCTTTGTCAGCTTTCCTTTTGTATCTCTTAATCTGGATTAGTTGAATTCCCACCTGAGTACAACACATGAACATTGTAATTGTGATACGCAAACATAAAAGACTCTCAAAACGTGTCAAGTATAATAACAACACAAGTGAAAATAATGCCAGCATATGAAACAGAGGAAAAACTTAAGTAAAAAATATCAGTGAAGATTGGGAATTACACGAGTTTTATTTTTCAGTAAATAAGTGAAGCGTCATCTGAGATTTAGAAGTATGAATTTGAGTATTGATCTGTATTTGTAGTAAAAATTTCTTTTTTTATCAAATAAATACTCAGTCAGGCAGATGAGAATGTCAAGCAAAACTGGTTACGACATTAGTCATATTTTTCCCTTTTGTTACTGTTAGTAATGGGAAGAGTGATTCTTTAACTATTTTTAATGCAATGAAATTACAAAGTCTGTCCACACATTATTTTTCTTCCAAGATTTAACTGAAAGCTAATGAAAGAAATTCTACTGATTTGTACTTATAGTAATGTAACTCCTTGGACTTATGATTCTGTGACAGACTGAATGATAAACCAAGTGGATAAAAGACAAATATGGCACAAGACTTATGGACAGAAACCAAACAAAAAAAAAGTCATATTGTATATAAGGAAAGCAAAGCAGATTGTAGTTGATTAGCTAGCTAAAACTGCGAAACATTAATAGATCCTAAAGCAAAGTAAGACCAACTTACCTTGGACCCAGTCATCAAGGGTAATTATTTTCTCCTCTACCGTACACTATGCGTTGAGAAAAAATGTTTGTTTGTTTTTGTTTGTTTGTTTTTTTTAAATATTATGAGATAATAACTGGGACAGGGTAGGGATTAGGGGGAGGGAATTAGTTGCTCTAAGGTTCATCCTAGTAGAAGAACTTCTAGGGTAAAATGCAGTTGCTACTTCCAGGACGAAATGCGGTTGTCATGCTCGCTACAAACAGTTTCCTAGGCAACACATCCAGCCTCCCTTTAAGACTAACTGAAGGGAGAGTGGAGCGGAGTGGAGACACTGCAGTAAAATTCTTTTACACTCCCTTCAGGGATGGGAACATCATGGAACCTGGTGGTTAATAAACCATATAGTAGTTGATGAACTTCATTGCAGCTGTCAGACAAGAAGGATGTCAGTTGATGAGCCAAGAACTGTGGCAAAAATCATGTCCTTTAGATGAACTTTGCTCATTACAATCTCATTATAATGGTAAACCACACCTTCATCCCAAAGGCTACCCACCTCCAAAGTGAGACACCTCTTCATGGGCACATGCTCAATATATTTTTTATTGTACCTTTAAGAAATTAGACGAGAGAATTTTACACCAATTAACAATAAAAGAATGTAAGACTAGAGTCACTCAGAATCCACCACAATGTAAGAAATAGCATAAAAGTAAATGGGCCAGGGGAGAAAATTAGGCAAGATTCCTTCTTAACTTTTGGGATCAGTCGACAGGTTGAACCTATCTTCTCCTTCATGGGGATGTCTACTGGGTAAGAACTTTATTCTATGCATGCTAAAATAACTAACCTAACCTAGCTGTTATTAATAATTAGTTTGGCTGTACATTGCTTCAGATGTGTTCTTGTAGTCAATGTACTATCACTGATGTGTTAGTTTTATTTAGTGAGGGGGGCTATGGTGGCAGCTTCTGTAAGCAGTTGCAAGAAGTTGTTTCCCCTTTGTCCAGTGGACTTGGCTGGGCCTAGGGCGGACTTGCTGCTGGCCAGGGCTGAGCCAGTTAGTAGCAGAATGTTCCCTGATAATGCCTCTGCGATAACATATTTAAGAAGGGGAAAAAAACAGAAAAAAAAAAAAAAAAAAAAAA
>JAAGAY010136339.1:0-18354 GCA_011801015.1 Ardeotis arabs | reverse complement strand
TTTTTTTTTTTTTTTTTTTTTGTGTCCATGCAGGCCTATTACCAATGCTTATTTTCAGAACATATCTAGACAAAATAGGTCCCTAGCACTCTTTCTGCTCTTAAATTTCTTCACCTGCTCTATATACTGCTACTGTTCTCCCCTTTTATTTTGTTAAATGCCTCCGTTGTCAGCAGAAAATATTTTTTTCTTTAGTCTTCCAACACTATACTTAATGCCACACTAATGCTCCTACCAATATTCTGCACACACTAAGAACACCATTTCTCATGTCACTTCATACTGGAGCTCCAGAAGGATGTTCTTCCTCTCTCTGTGAATAAGACAATATCGGCATAATTTTTTTTACTTGCCCTGCTGAAATCTGGACAGCAATGTGTCAGACATAAATACTAAGTTTGACCATAATTATCTCTGCTTGCAAAAAGTACTTAAACTTTTGAAACTGTGGCAAGCAGACCGTAGTCCTTTGGTATTTGATAGATTTACATTAACTACAAATATATTCTAGTCACAATTAGTTATGTATCTTTCCCCATTCTTCCTGAAACATCTCTCTTCTCACATTAAGTTATGGTTTTAATAAATGTAGAGGAAGATTTTACATTTCTGCATGGATATTTAGTAAGAATATTTACCTGACAAGAGCTACAGAGGTCACACCACATTGGTGTTTCAATAGTTTTATGTGCTACGTGAAATTATTCACAACATTTTTTTCTCTGCTTTTCAGTTTTGGTTAATGCTTGTCTATCTATTCCAGACAATTTAAACAAAAAACCTAAATAATATTTCAGGCCTTTAAGATTCATGATAGCTGTGTTACCATGCACTTATCTATGTACATTTTTGAGCTAATTAAGGAACTACACATAATATACCTATTAATACAATTTATACACCTTAATGAAGCCTGACAAAAAGAAATTAAAATATTTTGAACCCACAACCTCAACAAATACCACTACAAGCTGCATAGCTGCTCTATAGCAATTAGTATAAATATAAAATTTCTTCCTCACTATCAGCCATGTCATATGTTTGGTTAACTTAGACCCAAAATGTTGCCCCCTCTTCTTTGTCATGGAGAAAATGCTACGAACTTGATTCTTTCTTCTTGATTAACAGCTTCAGTTGTCAAAGGTGGTGGTAAATACCTTAATTATTTTAATAGGTTAATTTTAGAATTACTATGAAGTAAGCTTTTGAAACTTTCAGTCCCTTTTATTATAATAACCAGATTTTTTAGGATTCTGTCTTATAACAACATGTCAGAATTATCTTACTGGTCTGAAACAGCTGCTATTTACAGAGGGGAAAAAAAATCTTTCCCTAATGAAACCTGAAAGGAAACATTTCTGCATATGCAAGATGGAATTCATTTGGACTTATGAAGAAAGGTATGGTTTCCCTCCCTAAACAGAAATGACTCATACAGGAAAAAAATTGTCTAGAACCACTAGCATAATTTTTTTCTCCCAAAATAATTATGGAGCTGATTCACTCTTGCATTACTCCAGTCCCAAAATACATTGAAATCAACTGACTTCAAAACTAGAGTTATGCTGCAATGAATCAGTTTTTGCATATATTTAAACCAAACTATTTCCAGATGTGTCCTTTTAATATTAAACACTCTCTACAATGCATGTGTTTCTGCACCTGAATGTCAAACTACTCATAGGTACTCTAACCCTTAGAGATTCCCTTACCCACTTTTGGTTTGTGCAAGACAGAAATGATGAAATATTGAAGCTATATAAAACAATGAAAAGCAATTAAGATGTCTTTTCTCATGTTCCCTCACAATGGCCAGTGAGTTCTTCTGTGCTCTTGGCTTCACAAAGAGGAATAAACCACTTTCCTTGAGAATCCCTTCCTTAGCCAGACAATGTGGTGTGTTCCAACTACATGTTCCCTTCAATATATTTCAGTCTCGTGAGTACAGCTGCATTTCCAAACTAGAGGAGACCTTATACCTTTATATTTTACAAACTATGCAAGTCTTTATGGTATCTATATCTAGAGCGCTCAAAGGTGCAAGGAGCAAGACACCACCTTCTACTGATGAGGACAGCCATACTACAGAGAGGCAGCTGGACTGCATTGGTACATTATTGAAGGAGGATGCACAGAAAGTATCAGACGAAAAACTACCAGACTCTAGCACTACTACTGATTTTTCAGGGATATCTCGCCGTGTATCTTAAAAACAGAAGTATTTTACATACCAGAAAGGAAAAGAGGGAGAAGAGTTCTATCATTGCCTGTTCCAAAGCACATTTTTAAAAGTACATTGAAATCACCACTAGACAACTGAGTATTTAGCAAATTCAAAAGCATAACTGAAGTGAAGGAGTTGGGCATCCAGCATCATGAAATGTCACAGACAGATCATTCATCTTATGCGTGACAGTGGTTATTTTGAAAAAGGATGCAACTAAAATATATGTAAGCTGACGCAGAAAGTAAGCACACAGGAGATTAACATAAGCAATAGTTAAAATCTTTTGAGGTTTTATGAAAGATACGAGTAAAGCAGTGAGCTTGAATTTCTGCTTAACTGATTTTTTTTTTTTTGAGTAGGCTTTTTTGGAGTAGCAATTACACAGTTTTAGAAATCAAGAATTTGATCAAAAAAAAAATTTTGAAATCCCCACTGTCAAAAATGTTACTACCTATAGATTGCTCACTCAAGCCATGCTTGATTGAGCAGATGAATTCACTGATATATTACAACTCAGTATCAAAACTGAAATTAAAATTGCACTTTATTCATCAATGCTTACACAGCAACAAACAACTGGAGATCCATTTTCCGAGCTGTGTATTTGACTCCGGATCCAGCCAGAAATCTTTGTATTTACTCAGTTCCAGGTTTTGACCTTAATCATTCTAAAACATGTGCTCTCACCTTGTGTGTTTCTCTTGCTTAAAGATTTCATCCTTCAGTCATGTTAAGCTAGGATCATGGGTATCACAGATGTCCTTATATTTATCATTAAATTCCTCACAGTGCAGCACTATTACAACTTTCTCTATCATTCTGAGTGATACCACAGACATCTACAGAAGCCCTTTTGACTTCTAGCCGTCACATGCTCCACTGAAAGAGGTTTAAAACCTAAATAAAAGATCAACAATCAGCAATGACAATCACTGAGCTATCATTACGTTTTCAGTATTTTTCAGTAAAAGTTGCTACCTGGTTCCAACACATCATGCCAAGATTTTACACAATTCTAAATTTATTTTGATTTCTTATTAATCCAGCTTTCCTGGTTCTTTTTTTTTTTTTTTGAGCTTTTAAACAAAATGTCCTTGACTATAACAGATTAGCCTTTTAGTCAAGAAAAGAACCTACTTTGCTGAGAAACTAAGAGGTTTATAATAGGAGATAAAATTTACAAAGATAAATTTAAATCAGAGATAAAATCCTGTTGGACCAGGAATTTTCCAGCTTGCCATTCACACAATATTTCTTCCAATATTACAAGAAAGTACTTCCCAATATTTTTTTCTGTTATATTTCTTTGGGTTTTTTCCACTTTTTAGTTGCACAGTAGCAGATGCAGTGCAGCAGAATCTGTATTGTATCAACTGTTTGCCGAGTCTGTGGACTAAACAAGCAGATCAAAAATTTATGTAAATCACATAACCACTACTTGATGATGGGTTTTTTTTTCCCAATAGGTATCTTAAATTGATGAGGGTATTGGATTAAGTACTAAAGAAGACAGGGCAAATCTGTTTTCCCTACAACCACAAAGAGCATGATTGAGACTTAGCAGCTTCCATCTGAGTGTGCACCGTGCTGAAAACACGCGGTACGGCCATCCTGCGATGATGGCTGTGATAACAGAGATTCACTTCCTATCCACCTCCTCAGGCACTTGTTATTGTCACTTACTGTCTAAGCAGCAGTCATCAAGGACATACATGTCCTGAATTCAGATCAGACAAAATATCCAGTCAAAAATGTATTTAGTGTTAAATGACAGAACACACATGTAAAGCATTTTGTGCTTGTAGACTGAGGATGGTGGTAGCTGGAAGCAGTTAAAATCAATACCCAACATTACTCTCCATGCCACCCGCCACCCCCCACCCCACTGCCCAACTGCACAATAGTATAGGCACCAAAACTATTTAGGAGTTCTATGTCTTGTCCCACATATACATACCTTTCACTAATGTGCCACATCATTAGGCTCCAATTTCCACAGTCCTCAAATATCTATGAGCAGTTGCTTGATGGTTCATGGTCTACAACAACTTACTGGTAATGAAGAGCACCAAGTGGGAAACTACAGCTCATGCTGATGGGGCAGCCATGTCTAGAAATAAGCTATCTGGTTTTGCCCCCATTAAGAAGACAGCAGGAATTGAAGAGTACGGATTCAGGGAGGAATAGGGGACCTAGAGGATCTGTAAGTGTGCAGGTTTGCCAAATTGCACTCTGCTGCATTACTACTACTGCCCCGCTATAAGAAGCTTGGTCCTTAGGACACATTCAAAATATACTCTGAATTCTACAAAATTCACAAAAATAACTCAACAGAAGTCTGCAGGCAGAATTTTTCTTTAATGTGGTTCAGGTTAATGCACCACACTAAGATACTACATAAAGCAGAGAGCATCTGATTTATTCATAGGAAAATGTTAGGACTTCTACTTTAATTTTCAGAAGTTCAGAATGAGTTTACTGCAGAATACAGGATGTGTGACACATAATAAAAATGTACAAGTGAACACCACAGGGTATCAAAAGTCCACAACATAATCAAATTATTTTAGTAGTAGATGCAGTTTTTGGTTGATATGCACAATGACAGTGTGAAATGTCAAATAAAACAGTACCCCAAGGAACACTGTATTGATCAAATCTGAGACTTTAAAAGTAATGATTTTTGTTGCTCAGCTGAATTGCCTGATTTACAAGCTAAATGCATAAAAATCACTTTAACTATTCAATGGAATTTGAAAATAAAAGTATCATCAGCTGCTAAGACTAATCAACATGAATTAATGGTGTCCAACGACAGATTTGCTTTCAGTTTTATGAAGGACCATGTGCAGTTCCAGTGACTGATAAACAATATGAAGAACTCTGGGTTATCTAAGTATACACACTAAATTTAGTACTATAGATTTAGAAAAAACCTGTACATAACCTGAATAAACTGAAGTAAATATGAATACAGAGGGTGGCTGGAGCAGATCCTCTTGGAACACATTTATGGGCACATGACGAAGGTACGGAAAACAGCCAGCACAGATTTACCAAGAGTAAGTTATGCCTAACCAACCTGATTGATTTCTAGGTGAAAATGAATGGATTTGAGGATAAGGGGAGAGCAATAGATACCATTTACCTCAACTTTTGCAAAGCTTTTGACGCTTTCTCCCAGAACAGCCATGTATCTAAGTACAGACATTACACTCTATATATACAGACAAGTACATGGATTGAAAACTGGTGTGATGGGCAGGCTCAGAGGGCAGAAATTCATGGGTCATACTCTACCTAGGGGTAGCAAGCAGAGTACTCACGGGACCTATCCTGGGATCTGCCCTCCTTCACATCTTCATCTCTGACCTGGAGGAAGGAAGCCATGGAGGACACTCCCATCAAGCTTGCACGTGACACTTGGCAATGTCAGCGGGAGCAGTTGACACACTCAAGGGCAGAGCTGCCCTTCAGAGGAAGAGGCTGGAAGAAGAAAGAATTCAACAAGGACCAATGCCAAGTCCTGCACCTGGGAAGGAGGAATCCCTCACAAGGATACAGGCTGCAGCTCTGTGGAGAAGGAAGATTTAGGTCTTGGCAGACGCTGACATGGTTGTGCGTCAGCAAGGACTCCTGGCAGCCATGAAGGCCAAACGCATCCTGGGCTGCATTACCAGCAACACAGCAGGTACATCATGGGCAGTGATTCTCAGCAGTGGTGACATCACATTTAGAATATGGCATCCAATCTGGGGGCCTGCAGTACAACTTGGGCATCAATAAACGACAACAAATTCAGCAGAGGGCCACCACAATGAGTGGTATCTGGAGCACTTTCCCTGTGAGGAGAGGCTGAGGGAGCTGGGCTTGTTCAGCTTGCAGAAGAGATGGCTTTGGGAGGAGATCTAGCAGCAGCTTGGCAGTACCTATGATGAGGTTATGTAAGACAGAGCCAGGTTCTTAGCAGTGGTGCCTGACAGCAGGATGAGAGTCAATAGGCATAAACTGCAATGGCCTTTAAGGAAAAGCTTTTCCATCCTGAGGATAATCTAGCAGCAGCGGAGGTTGCCCAGAGAGGTTGTGCAGTCTCTATCTCTAGATATTTTTAAGACCCAACTCATAAAGCCCAGATCAACTTGATCTGATGTTATAGCTGACATTTCTTTTAGCTGGAGGTTGGATTAGAAACTTCCTGAAGTCCCTTTCCAAGCTGAACTATTCTGTAACTCTATAATTCAATGAAGCAGCTATGTGAAGTAATAGAGTCCCAAGTCTGAAGTCAGAGAATAAATAAAACTTAAAATCAAACCCCCTCTAGCCACTGGAAAGAGTAGCTCTTCGGATACTCCAGAACTTAGTAGACCAAGGACACCATCCTTGCCCTATTCCCCAAAAGAGAGTTACATTTAAATATAGCTACCTAGAAGTTAGTCTTCTACTCCAAGCTAGTTATCTACAGTCAGCAAGGCACCTCCAAGAGGTGGTTCCTATCCTAGAATCGTTAGGGTTGGAAGGGACCTCCAGAGGTCATCCAGTCCAACCCCCCTGCAAGGAGCAGGTACATCTCCACCTAGATCTAGTGACTCAGAGCCCCGTCCAATCTGGCCTTGAATGTTTCCAGGGATGGTGCACTCACCCATCTCTCTGGGCAATCTGGATGGAACAGTAAGAACCCTATCATTCTTAGTTGATTTAAAGCCATCACATTCAAGCACACAGAAGTGCTGCCATTAAACTGGCAGATGCTAGAAACAGGCAGGTATCCATCATGCTGCTGTCCATAGGTAACACTGCCACTGCAGCAACACTACTGTTTGTGGTAAGAATTGATATTTTCACCTTTTGTACAAGCACCTGTACTTTTGGTTTTCAGCTGGCTCTTCTTTGGAAAACATTCAGTTTCACAGGTATCGCTATAGTATAACAGTTGGCAAATGTTGCCTTAGTAATTGTTACCCCTGTACCAAAAGGCATGTAAAATTGTGCTTGTACAATGAAGCATCTGACTGCTATGTCCATACATATATATTACCATTAAAATGCTATTACTTTAATAGTTTTAGCGTGACAACAACCATAAGGATTAGCAGGAGAAACCCTGCAATCATTTTCTTGGAGTTTATTTAAAATATTTTATTGTTAATAAGGTTGGAGGATAGAGCCTCCTACTAAATTAGCTAAAGAGTTTATGAGCCTTTGCAAACCATGTGTGCATTAGTCTCCGAGATGTTAACTCAGGATTGTGTTTTAGGCTTACTGAATCTACACCACAATAAAGCTTTTTTTTCCAAAAAAAAAAATTTAAACTCGGTTTATTCTGAAATAACTTCAAATTCTGACAGTCTTAAATTATTAATAAGGCTACTGTATCTAGTTTATATTAAAATTATTTGCTCAATTCTGAAAAAAAAAAAAAACCACGTTGTTTTCTGAACTAAGTCTAAGACCTCTAACTTGATCATACATTTAACATGAAAATATAGCTTTTTAATCAGAGATCTGTAACAAGTCCATCCTTTATTGTGTTTCTGGCTCAGATGCAATCTGCCAGAAGGGACACTGAACAGACACTCAGTTTCCACAGAAGTAAAACCACTCTGACAACAGTAGGTTGTCAAAGCCTCTGTCGGAGCCTTCTCTGAGTAGGAGCCTCTCCAGAAAACATATTACCTGAAATTTGTTCCGTATACAGCATCAGACTATAATGCCTTCATTTGTATTATTATTTGTAAGCCCCTATGAGCATAGGAGCATGGAGAAGAGGTGGCATAGGCAGATTTTCACCTGAAGGCATGACTCTTCCCTTCCCCATTTAATTTGTATATTTCTATTATAGTGGTTTCTAACTCTGCACTTGCATAGTAGCTCTTTAATTCTCTGAATACTCTGTAAAGTTTTTTAGTTATCTAAGGTATCTGAACAAAGATAGTCTTCCATTCAGAACTGAAAACAACTAGACATCTCTGTCTATGTGCTCTGGGCATGCATGAACTCTGCAAATGGAGTTGTTACTATCCAAGCATCTGACTACAGAATGACAAGAGAAATAACTTTCATCGGTTAGCATTAATTTGCCTGTTGTATTTGCATAGTTGTTTATTAAGGTGAAAGTGCTTTAAAGGGTTGAAGAGCAGCATACACATGTCCTTTTTTACTGAGTTTTGTCCAATGCTTTCCGTAGTTTTGGAGGTTTGTTTGTTTGGGTTGTTTTGCATCTTTAATATTTTGTGCAGTATCAGTTGAGTGGGAATGATCAAGCTATTAGTGCAGGATAGCCTTAGTCTAACAGCTCAGCAGCTTTACACATTCCCCAAACCCTGATAGCAACACAGTGCAAGTGCTGGTCTGTCTTTCCTCCATATTTTTATTTTTAAAATTTGTCTAAAGCAGGTAGCATTTTTCAACTGTTTTCAAGAACTCTTTCCCTCCTCACTGCACTGGTCCATGTTATCTCTCCATCCATGGCAAATTTTCATATCTCATTTTTCCCATTAGTTTATTCTAGTACCAATTTGCAGTAAGAAATTACTCAGAAGCTATGTTATCACATAATGTCATTCCTGCCATTTAAGTTTGTACAATCTTTCTCTTACTTAATTAAATTTTATCCCAAAATACTTAGAATCATAGAATAGTTTAGGTAGGAAGGGACCTTTAAAGGTCACATAGTCCAACCCCCCTGCAAGGAGAAGGGACATCTCCAACTAGATCAGGTTGCTCAAAGCCCCATCCAACCTGGCCTTGAATGTTTCCAGGGATGGGGCACTTACCACCACTCTGGGCAACCTGTTCCAGTGTTCCACCAGCCTCATTGTAAAAAAAAATTCTTCCTTATTCCTTCTGTTTAGAGAGAGTACTGGGGTTCTTAGAAACACTTCACTCATACCCAGCAAGCCTAACTGGTCTACACGGAGTGCCACACCACGTCTACAGCTGACAGCAGCTCACACACTGCCGTAGGTGCTAAAGACACCTCTACAAACTCACCTCCCTTCAGCACACACTCAGCCTGTATTACTAGAGTCCAGAGTCACTGGTATTATAGTACAAAAAAAAAAAAAAAATACCTTTGAACAAGTCTGGGAAAACCACAAAGCCGATTGAACTTTTCTGCTGGATTCAGAGGGCTTTTGGATCAAGACATCTGAAGAGAAACAGATTTTCAGCTTTGCACTGCAGCCACTCCCTAGGATACAAAAACTATACTTAGAGAAAAATGGAACAATGTTTGTGACCACCACCAGTTAAAGACAGAGGAAAAAAATATGCCAGACACACATGAACTCAGTCTCTGCAGTGTAATCTCATTACCAGAAATCCCATAGAGATGCAGTGATCCCAACCAATACAGAAAAATATTTCTAAAGGATGACACTAGATGTGTGACATTTGAGGAGTCACTTTATTTTCCAGTCCTTTAGGAAAACTATTTGAGATGCCTGGAAAGCTGGATATAAAAATACTCAGTCATAATTCAGTTAGAATTTCCAGGAGAGAAAGAATGAACTCTTCTTCTCTCAAGCGTGGCAAAATTGCCAGCACCAAGAGCCAAGGAAGTGCCAAGGAGCCTCCATCACCCTAAACTGGAACCAACCGAAAAAGGACCAAGTGCACTAATTACTATCTACAAAAAAAAAAAAAAAAATACAAAAGTATTCTCCTTTTTTTCCTTTTAGTCCTGAAGAATGGCTTTAAGGGGGCTGTCATTTATACTTGATTTTTGCTGATAGCACAGAACTGTGCTGTCTTTGTTCTGGAAGCCAAAAATTATTTTATTCTGTGTTCCCCTGACATCCAAGAACTAGATTAAACAACACACTGAAAGAAGGGTTAGTCCGGCTGTATTACTTCTCTGTGTATATGTGTACCTATGCACACACTAGAGCAAATTAAAGTGAAATTGCTTAAGCCTTTTTGGGTTTCAAGATCTTAAAATAACCAGCTTCTGAGTCTTTCTGTATCAGCCTTATTGTTACATTAAAACTACACTATTCCCAGAATATTCTCGTGTCATTCAGTAACATTGCATTTACAGCTGCCTCTCTCCCTTTTTTCCTTTCTTTATGCCTACAGTTGCCTTTCTGTTTCTCCACAGCCTGCAACACCCCTTCCAAGGAGCAAAGCAAAACAGCTCTGTATTGCTCAGGGAAAGGAATCCCTCTTCTGACTCCCAGCTGTGACACAAGAGCAGTCTGCATTGAACCTCATGCCAAGCAAGATACTTCACCTGCAAATTCCTCCAAGGAATGAGAGGAAAAATAAAAGCTAGTAATTCACAATAAAAGTATTCACATCAGAGGCTCTTCTGATTCCAGATTTGGAGGAGAGCTGAGATGGCGCAGGGGATGAAAGAAGCAGATACAGGATGTGTTAGCTCCACTCTTTCAATTAATGTTTTTCTTGGCATAACCTGAAAGCCCTACACTAGTATTCAGCCTGAAAGGGTGCTAAATAATATCCATCTAATAAAAGACTGGCTACACGTAAAATTAAATTAGACAGGCAGCTTGATTGTTTCCAGAAAAAGTATGAACCGGTGCACCTGTATCACCTAGAATTGCCTAATTGATTCTATTGATGAGATCTCAAACTCACAAAACAGCAATCGCCCCAATTCCACGTCAAAAACATGTCAACTGTTCTTCCTGAATTTTAACCAGATACCAATTTAAGCCATTTATAGTCTTTGTCATTATTTGGGAAATTTGGCTACATAAACCATCTGGTTTCTAGTTGATTTAATTAAACGTCTGTACTATCAAACCCTTCTGTGAATAGGATATTCATTACCAATAAAGGCTATATCAGATTACAGACACTGGAAAACAAGTAAATCTTTGTATGCACCCATTCAAATGGGATGATTTTTAAACAACAGTTTGACTGACACAAAGTTTTCTTCTAGAAGGTGGATCTGGAAGGAATAACATTTCCTCAGAAACAGAAGAGACGGAGTTGTTTAAAACAACTGATAGTAAGCCACTGGAGCAGTGACCCCAATTCCTGAAGAACATCCCAATATGGAGAAGTGAACCATATCCTCAAATAATGATAGATACACGCATATATTTACATCTACATTAGAAGGGAGACAGAATATATTTCCTGGTCTACCTACATGAAGACTAATGTATTTTTGATCTAGTTCCCTGTGTCCATTTGCTTCTCTTAACATCTGTCCATGAAAAGGTGAACTGTAAGCCTCACGGAGTCACAACACCGGAGCTCTCTTGCAGAGGCAAGAGTCTGTTCATTCTGGAAGTCCATCCTCATCCTACTCAAGTTCAGGAAAGATTTTTTAAAAACCCAAAGTCTAATACACAGGCTTCAGACTTAGTAAGGCAGGAAGCTCCACTGGGACAGATTCCCCAGCTTAACAATATAATTTATCAGTCTTTACTGCAAGCCTTCCAAAACAAGAAGCTTCCCTGCTATCTTTTCGTTCAGTCTTTTTTTAAAAAAAAGAATAATCTCTAAAGTATTATCATTAGAAAATTTTCCTGCATTTGTGAGGGAATTACTGTTACAATGATTCATGTCACATCTTTAAAGCTTTTAGAATCAACAGAGACAAGAGGAGGAAAAAAAATCTCAATATGAGACTTTTCAGCTTTATTTGTAGGACTTGTATTTATAAAAGACCTAAAGATGTTGACTATCTAATTCAATGGCCAAAGGGCAATACTAGTCACCAAAGACAACTCCCAAAATATTTATTAAATACTGAAAAGTCTTTATTGGAAGTATAATCCAGTAAATGTCAAGATTAAGTCAGTCCCACATTTAACTCTTTTTTACTTTCTGAAGAGAGCTGAATTTCCGCATAGCTATACTTCCTGCTTAGTACATATTTCCAAAATGTTGCATGCAGATCAGAGCAACAAATCTGTAAAGTTTATTGACTTTTGGGGATCATGTTATCAAAATATTTCCCCCTTTCTGTAGGGAGCCCAAGCATCCAATTACAAGTCTCCAGGAGGATGCTGTAAAGAGATAGGCAAGGTCTGGGTTCTCCTGAGTGCTGAATATTCATAGAAGGTGCCCACAATGTTGTAATTGGAAAGATGATAGCTAGGCATCTGTCTTATACCTAAGATAAATTATGTTTTAAATCCATGTCAATACAAAGACACTGGGTGTATCCAAAATGGTAAGAGTTCTCCATGAACAAGTTGAAGAGCATGTGAGTGTAAGTGATCAGACAACAGAATGCCTGGGCATTAATGACACTTTTGGCCAAGTGGTAGGAATAACTCTTGTCAGAATAAACACCTTGGTATATCCAGCATATCTCAATGCACATGTCTTCTGGTCTGGTATGTGTTTATCATTTCATTTAATACAATTCCACCTCAGCTGCATCATTTAACAATTCTTTTTAGACATACTGTTCTGTAGTTCTTTGACTGTCCAAGGCTCTTCCAAGTAGTTTTAACATTACATCCTATTTTTGCAGCCAAAAGATCTAACTGTGGCTTGCTACCTGTTTGTCTGCAAATTAAGTGACAATACCAAGGACCAGAGCTTACGCTATTTGGCAGACCAAAATTTCACTACAGATTAGGAGATTGCTCTCTCTGACACCTATCACATTTAATTCTCTAGTCACAAATAAAGCTTCATGATATGTCAGATGTTTCGACCACCTTATTGTAGAAAGTAAATGGCAATAAAGCAAATCAGACTTTCTTAGGAGGTTCCCACCCCTTATCTGAGAAGTGGCAACTGGTGATGTGTGCAATATTAATTATCTGCAAATATAAGGCTAAAAAGGTTAATTTAAACTCATTATTATTCTAATACTTCAAATACCACATTATTTCCCCATCTGCCAATAAGTATTCTAATATTTAAAATACCACACACTTCCCCATCTGCCAATAGGCCATGCAGGTAGTCCTACACAGAGCATTCAGATCAGACTATTAAGAACAAAAATCCTCAGTTAATTTCACTGGTACCTGAACTAACTTCCTTTTCTATTGACATTCTTGTATTATGCCTTGTACCATCCCATTCAGAACTTTATTTTCCTAAATCTGTCATTGATATGAATAGAATTTAGCATATAAACAGGATATAACAGGCCTGCTAATACTGCAGAAAATGTTTGCAGTCTTGTAATGAAAAAAAATCTTATATACAGATTTTTGCTTGCTATAGCAGCTTCACAAACTACAAGCAACTACAGCTTATAGTGCGTGCAGTGCCATAACTTGTAACGTATTTATTTTAACACAGTAACTTGGAAGTGATCTTGGGTTCCTCACCTCTATATATCTCACTACAGCAAAAAGCAGATCCCTTAATTCTCAAGCAATAAAAGCGAAAGTGAGAGCTGTAAACTGCAGTATCAATGGTGGTCTCAGTTGCAGCAATTACTACAGGAGGCAATGATGGAAAGCAGAGTGATCTCAGACAGCATCACTGCACAGAGGTGCCAGAGGAGAATACAAGTTAGTAGGAGAGATTAAATTGGCATCCTGAGAGATATGAGTATAAGGGAGTTGTTGACTCCCTCCTGTGACAGAGTTATGCCTGTCAGTGGCATCCAGAGCTCTCCCGCACAGTCTGCGAGCGCCCTAGGAAGAGCCCTGGGAATCTGGCACATCTAAGGTTCACACAAAACCCAACTGGCTGCATGCAGAAGGACTGAACAGAGGTTCTTGCTTTTTTAAAAACTTTAGCCCAAATATTGTCAGGATTATCGTATATCAATAATTAATTATAATTAATAAATTAATAATAATGAGCAGCATAAATGCCTGTACTGAATCTCTGTGGAAGATGCTACTATTGTATTCACGATTTTCTTTGGTTTGCACTTTCAGCGTACATTTCTCTTCAAAGTGTCACAATCTGTAAATGTACATGTTTTTTTCCTCTAAAAATATATAAACATAACCTTGGACTGTAAAAGAGACACTGCAGCTATAATTTATTCATTACCTGCCTTTAAAAAAAAAATGAGAGTATTTACAACTCTAAGAACATGAGGTAAACAATTAAGGAGGGGTTGCTGTTTGCTGTTGCTTAGGGGTGACTGAGCACGCAGTGTATGACATGAGCCTGGTGAAAGTTTCTGAGCTGGCATACAAAGGTCTCTGTCTTGATTTGAAGGAACCGTCCAAAACAAAAACTGTAAAAATTAGTTGCCAGATCTAGCAAAGCCCCCAAAGTTAATTGAGCAATACTTACAAAGGGATACCAAAACAGTCCAGTCCACATTTAAGAGATTTACACAGAAGCAGAAAAGACATTAAGCCCTTTTCTTTACTTCTGAATGATATTAGAGACAGTATAATGATAAAGACAGGCTGAGTTGGGGCTGTTCAGCCTGGAGAAGAGAAGGCTCCAGCGAGACCTTATAGCAGCCTTCCAGTACCTGAAGAGAGCTTATAAGAAAGATGAGCCAGCCCTGTTGTGATAGGATGAAGGGTAATGGTTTTAAACCAAAAGAGGGTAGATTCAGATTAGACATAAGGAAGAATTTTTTTACAATGAGGGTGGTGGAACACTGGATCAGGTTGCCCAGAGAGGTGGTGGATGCCCCATCCCTGGAAACATTCAAGGCCAGGTTGGATGGGGCTCTGAGCAACCTGATCTGGTTGGAGATGTCCCTGCTCCTTGCAGGGAGTTTGGGCTAGATGACCTTTGAAGGTCCCTTCCAACCCTAACAATTCTATGATTCTATAAATACTGCAGCTACAGTGTCTGTGATATAGTAGCTCTCTATGTCTATAGACAAGAGAAATTTATTTTTTCCTTTCCAACACTACTCTCAGCCCTAATTTCTAACCCTATTGCTCTTCAGTTCTTTCCCAATGCTAATTCAAGTCACAAGAGAACAAACATTCAAAAACCTTCCCATTCTAATTAAAGAGGGCTTGTCTTATATTGCTATGAGGACACCTCCTGCCCCCTCTTAGGAAGCTTGATGGTCTATTTTGAGAGATCAAACTCAAACAGGACAAATTAGTTTGAGTCTTTGTTCCTCTTACTTCTCCTACAGTAATTAAAACTGGCAGACAGAAAGAATGCTCAGGTTGACTTCCTTTTATTGGGGTCAGCTAATTAAACCATGATATTTTGAAAGTACCTATCATTTCATATCGAGGAGGAAATTTTCAAAATATCTTCAGGACTCAGAGCTTCAAGAAACAACAATTAAATCTCTTATATATTTAGGACCCTGAGCACTAATGACAAAGAACCTGTCTTTAGCTTCTAAGTCATCTAGCTATTTTGAAAAGGCCAGCATGAGTGCAAAGTCGCAATTTGCAGTCACTAAAAGATAAGAAAGCTCATATGATGTTCTAAGTGCAAATCTCCCCGCCATCTTGGTAAGAACGTGCAGTTTCCATGCCCACTGGCAAGGTAGATAGTCACCATCTAACCAAACCCTACTTGGCCCCCATACAGAGGCTCTCCTCTTCTATCAGACCTGGACCCACTTTCCAGCAGCTCTTCATGATGACAGACAGTACCTCAGCAGAACTGTTTACAGACCAGGCTCAAAGCTAATTTATAAATTGTGAGAGTAACTTTACATTCTAAAAACTGCACTAAAGTATTTTTCATCTATTAACAGAACTATGCTGTGTTTACACAAAATATTCAGAATAGGCCTTTTCTCCAGCAGACACAGAGGCTCCACTGAAGTTAATGGAGCTGGACTGATTGCACCAGTGGAGAAGCTAGCTCAGGATTTGACAGTTTTAATACTAAATAGATTCCATTTGGACTATGTTCAATACACTGCACCTCCCCTCAGGCACTCATTTTATATCCTGCATGGCTAACTTGTACTAAACATAAAATATGCATGTTTGCTGTTGTCTACAGTACTAAAATATTCAGCCTACCCATGCATGCCAAAGTCAGGTTCCCCTGTACGCTCTGGAGTCATAAGAATATGCTATAATAAGCATACCTGTGCATTTGGGAATGCACCTGAAAATTTATAAAAATATTTTCAACTGCTTACTGAGTCTTTAATTGCAGACACTGATGCGTTTACTCCCCATGCAATTGCACAACAATTAAAAGATCTATTTGCACACTTACAAATTCTGAATTTTAGCACATTCTTATTTCAGTAAGAACTCAAATCCCACCTGAGTAGGGCAGGAAAACTTCTTGCCTAAGGTATTTTTTCTAAAATGAGGAAAATCAGAAGTAAATAAAAATCAAAGCTCCTGAGATACACTTTTCCTTGTCATCATATCAGTAAAGCATACTCTAAGCCCTGGGAATTACATTTCTATCTGAGGCAAAGACAAAGACAAATGAAAGCCTACTGCCAAGCAGCACTGCTGACTCACCGAGAGCTTCAGCGTGCTGTCTGTTGGGTTATGTGGCTGTTAGAAGGCAAAGGCAGGCAACCTGCTCCTCTCATTTGCAATTTGCTGCATTTTGGTTATACTATGTTAAAAGCAAGGAGGGTTACATGCAGACATCTAAACCAAAATGTACTGCTGTACCTAGTCTACAAAGGCAAGAGAGTAGAATTCAAACTTCTAAATTAGGGAAATTATTATTTTGCACCAAATTTGCTTCCTTGCTGATTCTCTCCCAACAGTAGCCATAAAAATTCTGTCTGAAGAAAATATAATTCACAGGTCAGATTGGAAAATCCCAAGGTTTAAACTGTCAGAAGCAGCCCCAACCTTATCCAGGCATCCGATATTCAGAGGAGAAGCCAAGGACAATCTGTTCCCCATTCCTTCTGGTGGGTAACATGACCATGACCTGAAGCTGTTAATAGCTCTGAAGTTCCTTGTCTTCAGAGCCTACTATCTTCAGGATAAACAGCTTCTGAAAAATGAGGTTCCTTCTTGTTTAAACTCTAATGGGCATGGCAAAAATCTTTTAATTGGCCCTACAAGCCTCACTGTGTTTCCAGGAAGCCCTATCATCTCTCCATGTTCAGGGAATGAAGTGATCCTGGGGCTTTGTGCATCCTCAGTAAGACAAGTACCTCCAAAGCACATCCCTCAATTTGGATGCCTAGCGAACAATATAGGTCTAACGCCATCCAAAGACCCAGACTTCACAATCAACTTCCCAGTGGCCTCAGGTAAGTCATTTTAAGGGCAACCCTAGGCTTCTCCTTTACTTCAGCTTCCTTTTCCAAATCTCATATAGCATTAGTTTGGATCTGACACTTTTGAAAAGCAGAAACCATAGTGCTTCTAGCTCAATTCCTTGCAGTAAAAACACAGGTGAGAGTCAACAGTGGGTATTCTATTTATTCTGGCAATAACTGGAAACCGCTCAATGACTAATACTAGCAAATTGAGGCATCCAGAATAAAGACTCAAGAAAGAAGGGCAAATTCAAGAGAGGAAGGCCTGAGCCTGAAAAGAAAGTCTGCAAAGGTGGAAAGGCACGTGGAAAAAAAATCTCTGCCAGCTCCCACTGGCTGAGAACTCAGGAACAGCCATGGAGCGAGAGGAACGTTGCAGTTTCAAACTTCAGCAAGCTTAATCTGATAGAGTCAGGGGTCCAGTTGCTGCTTGGACATGTAGTTCACAATTAAATGAAGAGTGGCACCAGAAAACTCACCAGTGCAAAGGAGCACCAGTAGCACTATTTACCTTATAAAAGGGAGCTATCACCAGGCTACGAGGGCTGTTGCAATTGTTTTGCTCTTTGCAAAATGCTTTATGCAATCTCACCACATGATGTGGGTTCTTTTTCCTTCCAAGAGAAAAAATATTGGCATACAACGAGATATGCACTCTTATCCTTCAAGCCATAATATATATATATATGTCATGACATATAAGGGCAGATCGTGCCTGACCAACTTGGTGGCCTTTTATGATGGGGTGACAGCATCGGTGGACAAGGGACGAGCAACGGATGTCATCTACCTGGACTTGTGCAAAGCTTTTGACACTGTCCCAAATGACATCCTTCTCTCTAAACTGGAGAAGCATGGGTTTGATGGATGGACCACTCGGTGAATAAGGAGCTGGCTGGATGGCTGCACTCAGAGAGTGGTGGTCAGCGGCTCAATGTCCAAGTGGAGACCTGTCACGAGTGGCGTCCCTCAGGGCTCCGTGTTGGGTCCGGCCCTATTCAACATCTTTGTCGGCGACATGGACAGTGGAATAGAG
>JAAGAY010136338.1:16551-43684 GCA_011801015.1 Ardeotis arabs | reverse complement strand
GACATTCTGCTACCAATCGGCTCGGCCTTGGCCAGCAGCAGGTCCGCCCTAGGCCCGGCCGAGTCCACTAAACAAAGGGGAGCGACTTCTAGCAGTCTCCTACAGAAGCTTCCACCTTAGGCCCCCCCTCACTAAACAAAACCACAACAATTAATTAGTAAAAATGTTGGGAAAGGGAGAAATTTAACAAAACAGTTGCATCAAATGTAACTGTATGATAACAGTTTGCTTTTCTCTAGAGTTCACTCAGTCTTCTGGGCCCAATCTCACTTTGACAAAATGTCTCATAGAATTGCAGAATAGTTGAGGTTGCAGAGAACTACTCTTCCCACACACTTTGCTGCGTTTTGGAAGCATCTTGGTAGCTGCGTCTTTGCTTGGAAAATCTTGTGACTGTCCCAGAATAAGAATAAGAAATGGAAGCCTGAAGACAAAAGAACAGACAGTATTTCATTCCTAAAGAAGAATTTGGAGGAACAGCTAATAAGCATGTTGAAGTGGAAGCCTTAATGAAGCTAGGTTGGTCATCCAAACTGCTGGCAAACTTATTGTTTGCCGTTTAGAGAAATGTAAAACCTCCACTAGCTATCAGTATTCTTAATTGCATAGGAGAATTGCAGTTTAGTAATCAATTAAGCTGAGTATATTAAGTGTATACATTTTCAACCCTCTTTCTGTGGGTAGTTGTTTGACAAGTAGTATATTTCAAAACGTGCCTGATAGCTTATGTTATCACTGCTTTTAGAAGAATGTTAGGTGCAGACCTTTGAAATTTTATCCTATCGTGCTGGTCAAACAGATTTCTGTTTTATCTAGTCTTAAGTGAACATGGACAACATGTTAATTGTACAGGCACCACCTCAGGAAAAACAATTGCACAATTCTTAAACTAACTGATAGTCAGCTGAGTGTATGATGTGTTGTCATTCACTTTGTCTTGTGGCTATGACATGGAGAACATCATGCTTCTTCAGATATGTGACTAATTAGGACAATGCAGTAACATTAATTTTAAAGTTTTGGATTATTAGAGCCTAATTTAGTGCTTGGTTTTCCTACCACAGTGGAAAAAAAGGTCAGCCTTCTCCATTGGCCTGTCACTGACCTCAGGATTCCCAGGCAGTTCTCTTTATGGTATGTGCATATGTAGTGCTTATGGCTTGGACTGCTTGGGAAGCAGAGGAGTCTGTATGACGGGTAAAACTGATGCAGAAGTACATAGTACTTTGGTCTTCTTGAAACCTCCTTAAACCCTTGTCTTTCACTGTGTTATGTTTTTCCCCTCCTCTTCTTTTGTCATGTCCTTCAGACTTGTGGAGGTGATACTTGGTTTGTGAGCAGTGCTGAACGCCCTCAGCTCCACTGTAGCCAGTGGCAGTCATTTTTGAAACTCAGACTGAATGTGGATGGAAAACTGAGACTTGCATGTGAAGATTCATGTCTCTGCAACTGTGTAAAGGAAAGGATGCTTATATGATGGGGTGACCTATTTGTCTCATCTGCCACCTCCTCTTCTTTCTTCACCTCTCAATTTTTTGCAGGTCATGAGCCACTATCAGTAGTATAAAGGCAGTACTGGATTCAAACATCATTTGGGGTTCAACACTTGCCTAGTTCATCAGTGTGCCCTGCATGAGCATTGCTTCCCTAGTTAGCCCCTTGAACATGCCGAGTGGTGGCTGTCCACAAATAACCTGAGCAATAGTGGTCAGCCAGCGATCACAGTGTAATTCCAGCACACCCGTTGCATATGCTTTTGCCTTTCCAGGAAACCAGGGAATGTAGTGGAAGGCTGATGGAAAACTAAGGGAGGAAGGGAATGTGTGGACATGGAAATTAATTGGGAGAATTGTGGGAGTGTTAGAGAATGTAAAAGACAGAGCATTTCAACTAGTGTGATTTTTTTCTGTTGTTGAACCAGAACTTCTTTTTCTATGTGTTAATCTTTCCGAAAATTCCAGAGAGGGGATGAATTCACACTAGTCTAACACAGTAGCACCATGAACAGTTGTTCCTTTGGGCATGTAGCTTATTGGAGAATTTATTGCATGGTACATTAAATAAAAATTTGCCTGTTCTGGTTGCTATTTGTTACTGCAGTTTCTTTTTTGTGAGTTGATCAAAAACCTCTTGCAAAATGTTTTGCTTCAAAATCTGGATGATTGTCATATGATAGAGCAAATGATTTTTCATTACTGTTAGTAACTTTCCTCTTGCATTACTATGACAAATACAATCCAAGCCACCGGTTAGATCTTTAAGCTTTGCATTCTGGGAATTTCTAATAAAATGAATGATAAGAGTACTTTTGGCATCTGGCAGGGAAAAAACCTAACTTCTGTGTAATAGCATAAGAGTTTTTTGGTTCAAACATTTAAAGGAAGGAAAAATTATTTTTTCATATTGGAAAGAAAGAACTCACTGTTCTGGGTGTGTGTTATATATTAAATATTGGAGTAGGGACAGGATTCCACTATGAGCTACCCAAACGTACACATAATTGGTTCTTTCTGACAATAACTCTTACGGCTGCATAGTGCCTTTCTGTTCATACATAAGGGAGTGTCTTCCAGCCTACTCACTGCAGAAGAGTAGGGGTCTGTGTGGGTCTGAATTTAGATGTCTTGCATCTTGAGTTGGAGCAGTCTATTTGTTTAGTGAGCGACAGGCACCATCATCATATCTTCTGGCATCTGTGTTTTTGAGGAAAGAAAGCCTTGTTTGTTTGGTTTTTTTATAGAAATGCAAGGGAATGATGCAGGGCTGTGAATTTTGCCCAGAATTATGTACCCAAGAACCTGTAGAAAACTGAGCTAAAGTTGCACTTATTTATTCAGTGTTTTTCTACTGGCTAGTTAATAATCCTCTGCCTCAGCATGCTGGATGCTGCTATCCTTTTCTGATAGACTTCTATTTTTCTGCTGTTAGATGGTCTACGTGACACACAGCTGTGGATTCCACTGTAAGAACCCAGAATCCCATTTTAGCTCTGACTTTAATCACCTCATTTTGTCATTTCTTAATTTATTTTATTGTCCCAAATAGCTTCTACTTGTATAATTTTGCTCAACCTGAATTAATGTTTCAAATGCAAAGGCAAATATTTTTCTTAGTTTTTGGATATTTACTTCATTAATTTGTACTGCTCAAGGTACCAGAGCTCATATGCACATGAGGGCACATGATGAAAAAACCAAGGAGGTCTCTCCTGTCATGCAAGGATTCTAACAAACATGACATACAGAATCTAGCCTGTAATTTAATATAGGATCAAGACATTAAAACTCTAGTACAATTATTTAATGCAGTGATATTACTGACTCACATTTCAATGTGTGGCATCCTTTCGCTAAGACTTTTATGCCAAATTCTCAACTTTTAAAAGATCATGGAATCATAGAATGGTTTGGGTTGGAAAGCACCTTTAAAGCCCACCCAGTCCAACCCCCCTGCCAGGAGCAGGGACATCTCCAACCAGATCAGGTTGCTCAGAGCCCCGGCCAACCTGGCCTGGAATGTGTCCAGGGATGGGGCATCCACCACCTCTCTGGGCAGCCTGGGCCAGGGTTCTGCCACCCTCAGTGTAAAAAATTTCTTCCTAATATCTGATCTAAATCTGCCTCCCTCTGTTTTGAAACTGTTACCCCTCGTCCTGTCACACCAGGCCCTACTGAACAGTCTCTCCCCATCTTTCCTGTAGCCCCCTTGAGGCACTGGAAGGCCACTCTAAGGTCTCCCTGGAGCCTCCTCTTCTCCAGGCTGAACAGCCCCAGCTCTCTCAGCCTGTCCTCACAGGAGAGGTGCTCCAGCCCTCTGATCATCTTCGTGGCCTCCTCTGGACCCTCTCCAACTGGTCCATGTCCTTCTTGTGTTTGGGGCTCCAGAACTGGATGCAGTGCTGCAGGTGGGGTCTCACCAGGGCAGAGTAGAGGGGCAGAATCCCCTCCCTCGACCTGCTGGCCACGTTCCTCTTGATGCAGCCCAGAATGTGGTTGGCCTTCTGGGCCGCAAGGGTGCATTGCCTGCTCCTGTTGAGCTTCTCATCCACCATCATGTTGAGCATCTCGTGCAAGATAAACACATTTAATTATTCTGGGAAAAAAAAAAATCTATCTGCATGAATGGCTAACAGGAAGTAAAAAAAACCTCCACAACCCAAATTCAGAAAAGTTTGTCATCTTTAGGATTTTAAAATGGAATTCAGGGTGACTTGTATTCATCCTCTCATTAGGTTTTCTGGCTGAAGGAGCAACAAACAGAAAGACTCTTACTGTCTCGACAAAAAATATTTCAAAGGCGGCTACCATCTAGTACCATTTCTTCTCTACAAGAGAAGAATCATAAGTGTGCTTTTATTATAATTCAAACTTATGTGTATATCAGTGTATGATCTCAGAACAAACAAGTTATACCTGAACTTTCAAAGAGGAAAAATGCCCCGTATGCCTGTAAACCAGGTACAAGACTTACTGGGAGAGCTGGTTTTATACTAATGTCAACCTTTTGAGTTGATAGACTGCTTCTACACATTTGTGTCCTACGTAATAATGTATTATTTTATATTACTAGGATTATTAGGCTTTTTCTGTATGAGGAAGATTACATCTGAGTTACAATGTAGCTTAAGATTGCCTGAAAAAAAAAAACCCTTTAAGTGAAATTAAATTGACTGCTACTAAATAGCAGTACATCTCAAACATTTGTTTGGATTCTTTGCAAAAGAATTAGACTGTAAACCTTGCAAAGTTTAGACTTTCATATATGTTCAAGAAATTTCTGCTTCTGAAAGGGTAGATGAATTGTGCAAGAACTTGTGTTATTTTTTTTTTCCTACTCAGAATAATAGCAGGGCAGAAGCATCAAAATCTTCATATGATTTTTTAGAGAAATATCAACTGGGATGAATCTCATTCAATCCTAGTGCATGCACACCAAGCATTTATTAGCAGCCTAATTTGTTGGCTTGTGCACTCGTATCTTTGTGCATTGAATTAGCACATTGCGTACACTTGCCCGAAAGGAGGCATTACTGTTGCTGAGGCCTGTTACAGGAACGTTTAGTTACTCGAACATACCTGTTCGCTCCAGCAGAGGGAAGCAGCGCATGCACGTACAGCTCAAACGCCTTTCTAATAAAAATAGTATTCTCTTAAAAAGCCATGCCTGTTCTAGTCACAGACACATGTAATTGTTGACCAAACACCAAGGAAGAAACCTGAACAAACTAATGGTTGTTAAAGTAGAAATAGCATTTTGTTAGAGTTGAGTAAGATACTGCTGGCCAAATGCCATGTTAGTATACGTCCGTGTTTAGCACTGCCTGTTCAGGGCCTTCTGGTCATGTACTGGATTGAGATTTACTGAGCAGCCTTTCACAGACGTGCAGGCTTGAGTAGGAGCACAGTGGAATCATAGTCACTTGGCCTCTCTGCTTTTTTTTTTTTTTTTTTTTTTGGTGTTTGTCTAAGGACAGCAGGAAGTTTTGGGAGGTAGTTAAGTATAAGAATTCGCTCAATGGTTAATATTTTACAAATATAGAAGCTACATCTTCATCATATTTTTACCTTCGTTTACTGATACTGGTTATACTAAATATCTCATTCCGTAAATGTTAGAACATTGCTGTTAAGTTCTGTAATAACAAAATGGGCTGTGACTTCACAAATGATGCCTCTGATATGAACTGTAATATGAGATCATTCTTCTTTGTCATTGTGTACTACATAGTGATAGGATTGACTCTAAAATGTTACTTTTGTTATTCCTGCATGTAATTCAGCCCTGTCTTGTAAAATTATCGTAGGAACGCATATACAAGTATATGTGTTTCTCATTA
This sequence comes from Ardeotis arabs, assembly GCA_011801015.1. NCBI lineage: Eukaryota > Metazoa > Chordata > Aves > Otidiformes > Otididae > Ardeotis > Ardeotis arabs. Next base: position 37,848 of record JAAGAY010136338.1, on the reverse strand, counting down.
CAGAATTCTACAAATGATGTTTTATTCGTGTTCCACACAGAATGGAAATTTCATACTGGTCAGGATCACCATGTGAGGATTCTCTTCCTTTGTGGCTAAAAGGAGAGGTTGCTAGCTTATTTTTTTTTTTTTAAATGACTTCAGGCTTTTGGATTCACTTACTGACTGTAATGCCTTGTACTTCCTTTCATTATATAGGCATTACAATATCTGAAGTAACAGTGCTAAGACTTTCTAGCGCTAACTCTTCTGTTCTGCGCTATGCAGAAATAAGAAATGTACATTTTATTAAGAAAATAATTTAGTAAATTACTACTGCTTCTACAGGTGAATGTTCCACTTGACAAGAATGAAAATCTGATATACAGCAGACAGTTTACATTTTAGACTTAAATGTGTCAGAGTAAATCTTGTTTTTCCTACTTGCATGGCTTGTACTTTGGGGGAGCTAGCCCTGTGTATAGAGGAAGAAAGAGGTGGCCAGCTGTGACATGTAAAGACTACTTTCTCTCACAGTAGCACAGGCTACAAAAGCACAATAATTGCTGACAGTGTGATACCTTATTCTCAGTTAGCAAATCATCGGTAGTCTTTTTTGTTGTATTGCCTTCCATGAGATTATTTTACAAATGGTATTCAGGTGCAGGCATTTCCCTTTCTGCTTATACATTGTAGACTAACGCAAGCTGATAGGAGCCATTCCTCTTTGTTCATGCTGTCAGACTGGCTTGGAGTAGGTGGGCAAGGCACTGTTCGCAAACAGGCCTGCCTACTTTGTGAATTTCCATTCTCATTGGAGAAGTCCGTAACACTTAGTTTTATTTTTAAACCTATTTAAGTAGCATTTTTGTGTATCTGTGCTTGCTGAGGAAAGTGCGCTAGCAACACAGAAGTCCACAGTTAATGTCTCACACAGGCAGCTTGCTAAAGTGATCCAGGTACGGTAACATGGATAGAGATGAAGAAAACTACTACGGAAAACACGGTAATTTACCTGCTTTCTTGTGACAATTTGGAAGTGCTTGATCTAAATCTCATTTATTTCAACTGTGTTATTTCAATTTACCTTAATGGGCTTGGATCCAGCCCCAAATAGTTTTCTATAACTTGTTCAATTATTAGCAATTTCCTATTTTTTTTTCCAGCATGACATTTGCAAGATTATTTAAATTGCAGATTAAAGGTAGATTTTATATATAAATAGCAGTTTTTTTTATTTTAGATAAGTAATTTAGACTTACTTCTTAAAATTATTACAGTGATAAAGTGCGACAATTAAATTCATATGCTATTTGGAGTCAGAATCAGTAAATGAAATATCTTGTGAAATATTTCTTGTAATGATATTGTAATTCAACGTACAAAAGTTTCCTGTTATAAAGCAACCTGTGAAATAGATCTCTCATCTGCAAAGAGTGAATATAATCTCAGTTTTTAATCTTAGAAAAAAAATGTCAATCATTATCCCACACCACTGCTTTCTTTCTTATGCCCACCAAACTCCTAAAGCTTGGAACTTGCTTTCTAAATGTGTTTGGGGTTTTATAGCTGAGGAAATGGTTTGCTTTTACCAGGAGCTATGTAAATACTGGTAACATACATAATTCCTGCCTCACCCCCAAAGAATCTTCTCAATTTTTAAAGACTGATAGTAATTAAGTAGGGAATTTTATATCTAATTTAGAAAAATGAGAATAAAACAAACAGCATTTTTCTTTTTTTGAACAGATTAGGACTCTTGATGATAGACAAGTAAAGAGGAATATAATAAACTGTAGAATTATGAGTAGCATGCCATGCTGCCATACAGGTATGAGCTGACTGATGGCAAGCTTAAAACAGACAAAAGGAGGCAGTACTTCAATTTTTCATGAACCTGTAGTGCTCTGTGATGTAGGGCATTGCAGATTGTTAAAGTGTATGCAAGTTAAATAGAGATTTATGAAATGAATGAGAAAGAAATTCACCCACAGCTATTAAATACAAGGTCACTACCTTTGGTTCAGGAAGGTGCAATTGCTAATATCTGTAACCTCAGTTTTGGGGAAATACCATTATGGTTGCCTTGATTTTGCATTTCTGCTCAGATATTCACTATGGCCCTTTCTTAGGTACAGAGTTTGGGTTCACTGGATCTTTCTTGTGATCTGGTGTGGCTGTTCTTACATGCTGAACTTGGGTCTTGTATGACCAGTGAACAAAGGTTCACTTCAGTATGCCTACAGCCAGAGCTTGTCAATAGTGAGTAACGTTACAGACTCTGAATTGTTCCGGAGATAAATTGTTTTGTAGAAGTACTTATTTTGTAGAAATTGCTGTACAAAAAGGTTATTCAAAATACAGGTTTTGGCCCAGCATTAGGTATTGTGTATGGTACACTTGCTTTCTGGGTCATGGTCAGTTCCTGTAGTACCTGTGTAACAGCATAACTTACATCTTCCCTTCCCCAGAATTGCTGTCACACATCACTCCTGCAAAGTCTTAGCTTTCCCAATCTCTTTTGTGTTAAATATATTTGTTTTAGAAGCATGGTGAGGTGGACCTGAACACCTCAGTTGAAGGGCAAATAGAGTTTTATTATCTGCTGTGTTTATTGTACTGATCTGTGTGTTTTTTGATAAGGTTTTTCTGATACAAGCCAAGAACAAAGCCTGGCGTTTAGTTAATAAGTAAATTCTGCTTTTGAGAAGTTGCTGAATTAATCTCTAATTGAAGAAAATAAATATTTTTTCTGTTGGTGGGGGAAAGCTTAGGCTGGTAACACCCTTTAATACCACGTATATTCAGAAGAGGAGATCCTTAAGAAGGCGGTGAGAAGGCACTCCGAAACAGTCATTTGTATTGTAGCATTGACATTTGAACTAAGAAGTAATTTTTCATTGCACAAAGTTTGATTCAGTATATCTCCATAATTACTGAACTTAAAAAATATCCCATAAAGCTGAATAGCTAGCTTCAAAATGAAAAACCCAAATCCTGGTCTGTTGAATGAAGGGCTGCTTCTTTCTCTTTATACAGTAGCTTGAAACTTGAAAATATAAATTCTACCGTAATTTTTTGTTAGTCTTTCCCAAGTGAAATCATACTGTAATTCATTGTATTCAAGTCCACAATTGAAGCACAGATTGATGGGGTAGTATTTGGCAGTTTCTTAATATAGTCTGTGTAGGGTGAATCAATTGGAACTATACTAACCAGGATAGCCATGGGAAAAAAATGTATCACATCTGACTCCTTCCATCTCTAAACTCTGGCCAGATGTTACTGCCTGTGTCTAGGAGGGACTTGACCTGTTGTGGTTTTGTTTAGTGAGGGGGGGCCTAAGGTGGCAGCTTCTGTAGGAAACTGCTAGAAGTTGCTCCCCTTTGTTTAGTGGACTTGGCCAGGCCTAGGGTGGACCTGCTGCTGGCCAAGGCCGAGCCGATTGGCAGCAGAATGTTCCGCGATAATGTATTTAAGAAGGGGAAAACAGGAGAAAAAAAAAAAAAAAAAAGAGAAGATGTGAAGAAGCTGAGTGGGGGCAGAGGTGCAGAGGGGAGGCATGGGCCTTGCAGGCCTCACCATTTGGCCTCTCGCCAGGCGGCCGACTGGGCCCGACTCTGCCCGGCCCAGCTGCAAGAAGTGGAGAGGGGATGAGATGGATGATGTGAAGAGATCCTGAGAGGCGTCTGCCAGCCTGTTGTGAAGAACTTTTCTTGTGAGAGGAACAGCTGCAGACGCCAAGGTCAGTTCAGAAGGAGGGGGAGGAGTGATGCAGCTCCTGGCCAAGATTCGCCTGCAGCCTGTGGTGATAACCATGGTGGAGTGGGTTGTCCCCCTGCAGCCCATGGAGGCCCACGAAGGGGCAGAGATTCACTTGGAGACCGTGGAGGACCCCACACTGGGGGAGCTGGATGCCTGAAGGCGGCTGTGGCCTGTGGAGGGCCCGCTGGGGCAGCCGTTCTGGAGAGACTGCACTCTGTGGAAGAGATGACCCACGCTGGAGCAGTTTCACGAAGGACTGTGGTGTATGGGTGGGACCCCACACTGGAGCAGGAGGAATGTGAGGAGTTCTTCCCCCGGCTATGAAGCAGCGGCATAAAACAACGCATGATGAACTGACCGTAACCCCCATTCCCTCTTCCCCCCTGTGCCGCTCGGGGAGGGGGGGAAGGTAGTGGAAATAATGTTAACCTCTGGAAGAGGGAGGGGTGGGGGGAGATTATCTCATTCTCTGTCTCATTATCCTGCTGTTTTTAGTAATAAATGGTTTTCCCCAAGTCGAGTCTGTTTTGCCTGTGACGGTAACTTTAAGGATTTTCTCCCTGTCCTTATCTCAAACCTCGAGCTGTTTTTCCTTATATCATCTCCCCCTGTTCTCTCGGAGGGTGGGGCGAGTGAGAGAGAGACTGCCTAGTCTGGCCCCAGTTGGGGCTGAACTACGACATAGTTGTTCTGAGATTCGTGTAAAGTAACAACCATGTTCAGGGATGTATGCATAACCAGCTCTAACTTTAAAACCTGTGCTGCTGCCTACACTGATATGTGCTGGGTGCATCGACCTGAGAGTTAGAGGAGATATTTGAATCACACGCTTTTCTGCCTGCTTTGCAGCGCTGTACCTCATCTCCGGCTTTGCAGAAGCTACTGCAGTTACACTACCTGTGCAGGGTAATGTAGAACAAGGTCAGCACTAAATTTGTGCAGTCTCCGGTCATGCTTTGTCATCTTGTAAGCCCAATGCAAAAAGGGCAAACCTGCAACTCTGTGTCTATAAAGTCCTGTAACCAAAGCAGTGGGAAGTAAGAATAAATCTGCAACACTGGAAGTACAACATTAAGTACAGACATGACTCCAAACTGTTCTTTTAGAGAAAAATCAGAAGGGCTTAGCCTGTAGCTCCAGAGAGGTAGGTTCATTCACTTGCTGCCAAACACACTTAGCACGTGACTGTGAGACACAATCCTCCCGTTGCGAGTATTGGCAACTTTCTGCTGTGAACACTGTGCATAGGTGTAGTGATAGGGCGTACATTAAAGGTAATTTATCATTTGGTAAATGTGAGGCCCTCAAAGTTTTTAAGCTAGAAAAAAAAAAAGCTTTGCTCTCATCTACAAAGAATAGGTAATTGGATTGGTGAATTACTGATGCTGTCTGCATGAAGTGATTATAACAGAACTAATTAAATAGGAATATATGGAAGATGTTCTTCAAAGACTGCCATTAACATCCCCCCGCCCTATAGAGTTTATTGTAAATAAGGACATATTTTTATACTGTTTTATTTTAAATGCAGGTGAACCAAGGAAATTTGACCCGAAGTTCAGAGGACCTATTCATAACAGGTAAATATCCTACCTCATTCTATTTCATTCTTTTGGTTTTGCAGTGAACAGGGGTTAAAAGATTTTGTTAACAGAACTTGTGAATTTGATCCTGCAATTCTTTTAAATCCATAAAACAATCCTTAACACACGTGAGGATGTATGATTACTGGGGAATATTTAACAGTGTGCTCTTAAGTTCTTTCAATTTGAATGCCAATTCTGTATGCCTGATATTGTCTGTTACTTGCTGTCTTACCTTGTGCTGATATAAGTAGGACCATTTGAGGTGTTGTTACGTTCTGGGGTGCCATGGCTATGTGATGCAGTCTGTCTTGTTTCCATACAGCACAGGACTGGAATCCTGGCACACTCTATTCTGCTGCTGCTGCTTTTCCTGCTCCCGTAGTCACCTCATCAAAGGACTTATTTAGTTTTCTCCAGAGTATGGCCTGGGTGTGGACCATTACATTCATACTGTGAGTGGGTAAATCCCTCACAGAAAATCGGTAGTACTTGAACAGTGATAGCAGTCTGTCAGTGATGTGACTAGCTGCTGGAGTGGCTCAGCCCTGACACCCTTACTTGAGTGAACAGTTTTTACATTCGTGAAGTGTCTCTGAAGTGAGTGAGACCACCTATGGCTCTGTGGACTGCAGAGTTGGATCCTAAAATATTGCAATTTAATGGTATTTTTGAGCAATCTATTACTGTGCCTTTCCCTCATGTACTTAGTCAAGCAGGGAGGAGGAACTCAGAAGTAAGGATGTTAGTGGTCACCTTAATGTGTCAACAGAGTTGAAAGTGGTAACCTGAAACTCACACTGTGAACACAGACGTTTGGAGAACATTTTTTACAGTGAGAGTGGTGGAGCACTGGCCCAGGTTGCCCAGAGAGGTGGTGGATGTCCCATCCCTGGAAACATCCCAGGCCAGGTTGGACGGGGCTCTGAGCAACCTGATCTGGTTGGAGATGTCCCTGCTCCTGGCAGGGGGGGTTGGACTGGGTGGGCTATGAAGGTCCCTTCCAACCCAAACTGTTCTGTGATTCTATGATTCTATCTTGAGCCTCATTTTGCTCTGTGGCTGCACAGTGCCAGGCTCAAGACTATTTGTAGGTGCTAATATACTGCTAGTGCTGTTTATCTAATAAATGTCATAGTTTCTTGCTAGTGCAGTATCTTGAGGGAAATTGCACTTGTGACCGATTGGGCATGAAACTACCAAACAGAAAGATGCTGTAGTCAGTCATTAACGATTAAGTGCATGAACTGTCAGTGAATAAATGGCTTTTATGGACTCATACTCTGTGCAGAAGTTTTTCTTTGCATTCATTTTTTTTTTTTTTTTTGGTAGAATGCCATTGCACACCTGCAAAGCCACATATAACACAGCAAGAGAAGCCAGGAAGCCAGTATGTTTCTGAGGGATGGTGGAAAGCAAATCAGGCTGCATAAATTAAGCTAAATGACAGCAGTAAGCAGTAAAATGTGATGTGGGAGCCTGAACTGTGCACTTAACCAAATGAAGGTCCTTTATGAAGTCATTTGAAAATGATGAATCTGATGATTTTATCAGCAATTTATCTCTATGGAAACTATTGTGTTCAAATATATAGACTCACTGTGTTTTAGGTCATATTATGGAACTTGTTTATCTAAAAAGTATCAAAAACCATCAAAAATTCCAGTACAGGCTTATTAGCAAAAGCATTTTTAATGTATCTGTCATTTATACTGTAAGAAATGTAAAGTGCTTTTTCTCATTAATCTTTGAATGTTTATACATAATTATTATATAGAAGTATGATAGCACTATGTGCCAGAAAGATTGTAGAGCAGTGTTCTCAGTTCCTACGCTCATCATCATATTTCCATTAATCCGTCTTCCTTAGGGTTCAGTTTAACAGTTTAGTCTCTTGAGTGATTTTGCTCTGCCTCATTAGCCTGAAACAAACTGAAAAAGTAGATTTGCTGTAATAGATCGCTGAATTCATATTGAATTTGTTTTCAGTCAAAGCATGGCTGGATAATTTCTGATTACCTTTCAGCAGTAAGCATGGGCCTTCAGTACCTCCGGTTTGGGAAGAGGCAAGTCCCATCGTGTCAGTTCCTACCGCTTTGGAAACTCCCAGAATCTTCACAGTATAACCTTGTATCTTTACAGAGTTATTTTAATTTATTAATTTCAGATGTTTTACATTTGTTTTCCTCTCCTGTGGAGCCTTGTATTTATGAGGTAATATTATGATCTCACTGAAATTGAGCTACTTGAGCTAACAATGATGTTAAATTGAGCCAAGGTTTCACCTGTAGTATCTAGTAAAATAAGCAAGTGTTTTGTATGAACAAGTCTGTATGAACCATTCCAAAATTTTCTGAAGCCATCCAAAAGTGGATTTATGTACTTCTTATATATTAAAAAAAATATTTATATAACAGCAATACTTGGCAACAGTGAGTTTTACTAGGTACTGTAGAGAAGTTTGTGTATCACAAAGAACAGAAAATCCTGCATTCTGGTAAAGTGGTTAGGGGTACTTGTTCATGGTGGCTCTGCAAAACTTTAAAAGGAAGCTTTAGCACAAATAGGTGTAACCTTTAATTGCATTTAGGTATCATAAATGAGACCTGTGAGAATTGGACTGGAAGAGGTTTTTGAGACTATAGGAGTTGTAATGAAATTATTTATGATGCTATATTTCTCCTGAGACATCTCAAATTAAATATTGTACCTCTTAAAAACAGCTCTGATGGGGTGAGAGCCAAGCTTGAGCAGTGTCAGAACCGCTTCTGAATGGAGGCTGGAGAAATGAGCAGCATTGTTTTAGCATAATTTCTACTTTAAGCAGTTTTTTAAAAATATTTCTTTCCATCCCTAGGCACTGTACAGACGTTATTTGCTGTGTGATCTTCATAGTCGTCATTCTGGGTTACATTGCATTAGGAATTGTGGGTAAGTAAATGCAGGTATAGTAGCGCTTTCTCATACAGAGGGGAAGAAACTTTGTGAATGTTAGAATTTTTAACTGAGATGTCCCTTTTGCGCATATCTAGGTAAAAAAGCTTTCCAGTCAATAAATAATGCCTTGCCTAGAAGCAAATAATGATTTAACATTCAGTGTCTATTGTAATGAGGGAGAAGTTCAGAACCACGTGTTTACTGATGAAAAACTCAAAATCAAGTGTGTTCAAGTGAAAATGGCATGGTTTGATAATTTTGCTATCATAAAGAAACTGTGGTGGAAAAATTCACTTTTGTTTGTCATTAACAGCAAAACTTAGAGATAAACGCTTTGGTTTTAGGAGGCTTATTGTTCTGTAAAATATTACTGAGAGGACATATGTGAACAGTAAGAAGAAGAGAAATTGCTTCATTTATTGTGGGATCGAGTTGTTTGCGCATCAGGATATTCATAATAATAGCCATTTCATTTTGTTTGTGTGAGAGAATTGTATGAATGCCTGTGTGTGAAAGGACAATTGATGCTGTAAAAGTGTACTTACTGTGTATCTGCATGTCTGTCTGAGCTCTCTCAATTTGCTTGTAAAAGATTGTTTTGGTCCTGCCTTACACAGAAGAAAAGCCATTAGTTTTCTTCATAATTCTGTAATACCATTTTCTGTTCTGTAGAGAGAAAGGGTTGTGCGATCTCCATCCTTGAGGATATTAAAAAGCTGTCTGGATGTCATCCTGGGCAACCTGTTCTAGGTGACCTTGCCTGAGCAGGGATTTTGGACGAGATGATCTCCAGAGGTCCCTTCCAACCCCAACCATTCTCTGAAAAGCTGCTGTCTGTAGCATGAAAAGATGATTGTAAGCAAGACTACTTTAACCTAGGTGATTCCAATAACTGTCAGAGAGAACTCTATCCTCCCACTAAATTGTACGGTAGCAGAACAAGCTCCAAGCCACAATGCTGAGCTGTCTCCTCTCATCTTGCCGGTAGTAGCTGAGCACTGAACACATGCTGAGAAGTCCATTCTCTCTCTCAAGCCCTGGGAATTCTTTGTATGTATTTTTTCATTCCCTTATTCACCTGCACTTACTGCCCCATCATGGACCTTTATGTCTTCAGGAAGACGAGCAACTGAGGAAACAAATGGTATATACTAGCAAGTGAGAGGCACGGAGGAGCTTTACAAGGAAGTGCAAAGCCTGCGCTAAGAGGTGAACAACAGGGTAACAGATGATGCTTGTGGGTGGAAGAAGTTATTTCTTTTCAAAACCCTTTGTTTTTTTCTTGTCTAATCTCTTTGAGCCTCTGTTTCCCAAAAATGAATAACTTGAGATCTATGAATGTAAGAAAAGTGAGCAGAGCAGAAAGTGAATTCAGAAGCTCTTCAAGCCGTACTTGATTTTATGCCATACATAAAAGATGTAAAGATCTCTCTCTACAAGACATTACAGCAGCTATAGGATTCTCTTTGGGATTGGATCTGGGAAGAGAGTCCCTAACTACTACATGGCGTGATTGTACAGTCAGCTTCAGACTGACTTGAACTGCAGTCCTCTGACAATTTTTTCACGAGGTCGGTGTCTGTGATTGTGATGCTTAAGTTAACATCAGTAGCATCTGTGTGGAAACAAGTCCAAGGTCTCTTTGTTTTCTAGTCACTACTGGATTCTCTGTACGCAAAATCATGCATGTACCCTCTCATCACAGTTCTGGCTACTGTTTGGATCCTGTGGGCCCTTTCCTTTGCTATGGAATGAAGCATCTTCTTGCCCTCATGGCCTAATTGAGTTGTTCCCACTTTGCTTAATTCCAGATTGACACTAATGTTCATTTGATTTGTGAAAGTATTTGGAGCAGAAATAATCACGCGACTCCTCGTTATAGGAGATTGGAGAGGGACTTACCAGAATATACGTGCAATAAAATCTCTGCTTACTAAACCTGCTCTGGAATAGACTGCAGAAGAAGAGGTAAATTATTAGTCCTGAGAAGAAACAGTAGCTGCTGGACTGTGCACAGCTGTTGCAGACCTGCCATGCCTCCCGCTTGGTGCTGGGGAGTATGCGGTGTCTGAAGGACATCCCTCTAATGGCTGTGCTGTTGTCCTCCTCTTTCTACCTGATTGACTGATTCTTCATTGATGTTCTCTCTCCTTCTGTTGCTGCTCAAATGCAAAGTCAGAGCTGAAAAAGCTGGGCTCAGATCAGAGGAAACATTTGTTGTTTTCTTGAGCGCACAGATGCTCTGGTGACTGGTGACCTGCCCCGGTGCAGACAGGCCGTTTTCTGAAGTGCTGCTACCTGGACTAACGGAAAGGAGAGCATTGGCAGTTTCTAGCTGTACAGTATTCTTGTGCTCCCAGATCTTGACTCTCTTTCCAGCACTGTAAGAATCTCCTTAGTTTTTTGGCTAGCACTTTATGTCAAATTTGTATGTGCAGTTTCCAAAGAACCCCATATGCTAGATGTTGCAGAAGTAGGAAGCAGCAGAAGATGACTGGCCAGCGTGGTGCTGCTTCACGTCTGTGATCTCAGACGATGTAGTTACTGCAATGTGAGACAGTGAATTGGTTGTATTCCCTGCTCTGCACACGCAGTGGTTTCCTACTGGACACAAGGTATCTGAACAGCCTTCTCTTGCAAACTTTATTAAATACTGGTTAGAACTAGAACCAGATACCGAATTTGTAGCTGGTGACTTCTGCCTTTCTTACGTAGAAGATTTGAATTTTCAGTCTATAAACATTTAATTTGGCTCCGAATCCAGATCCACGTGATCCCTGCTTTTCATCTTTCCTTGTACTGTGCTTCAGCTATTCTTTTTACTCTAATTTATTTCTCAGTAAAAGATGAGATCATTTGTGGTATGGTTCCAGGGGCCAGCCCTGTACAAAATATATGATAGTCAAAGAAGTTCACATTAAGAGAAAACAGATTATAAATCAATCCTTAGTCGTGAATTATGCCTTATGGCTTATTATAGAAAAAAAAAAGGTAATTTCTACAATTTCTTGAATATGTGTGAATACTGCTGCATCCCTGTTTAATTTGACTTGAGAAGTAAGCAATAAACGCAGGTTCATCACACAACTGCTGTCACTGAAAATCTGAGACAAATTTTGCTCTCAGTATTTTATGTATAGCTCGCATAGGCTTCAGCTATATGTGTGTTTGTGTAACAGTGGGGTGGATTCTTTTTTTTATGTTTCAGGAGGGCTGAAATGCAGTCTGAGTAAAAGGTAATCAGTTCTTGAAAGATTAAACCAAATGGGTTTTGATACTAGCCTTTCTTAGTTCTGCTTCAGTGATGGCTGCTGAGTGACTGTACTGAATAGAAATAGTTATTCTATTTCTAGAAAAGATATACTTTCTTATCATTCTTTTAACTTTGCAGATGAACTAATAGTGCTAATTTAACATTCTGTGTAGTTTCCTTCCTATCAAACTGACTTAACTCTTCCTGTTTATTTCAGAGACACTGGGCTTATCAGGTGATACTTTACAAGTGTTTAGCCTTTTAATTTAAGATTATTTTAATTCAGAAAAGTGCACATAAAAGGCAGCAAATCAGTTATCTTAGAAAAGAGGCTCACATTCCAAAGGACAGGTTAACTCAGAGTAATAACTTGTGCTGTATTGCTCCAAGGGATGCTTATACAATACCAGTGTTACCAACATGGATTTACAAATTCTGTATCGTGGGTTCTATTACCTGTTTCAATACATTAGTAAATTGCTTGTGTTAAAAAGCCTTAAGAAGAATTTGGCAGATCAGTTTCTCCATATGTTCAAACATTTAAGGGAAGCAAAATAATGATAGGAAAGACTGCCCTTTCAAAAATACACAGCAGAGGGAATGAGACAGTACATACAGATTTGCAGTCCATTGTTAAGTATGACAGGATGCCATTGTTCTAATCGCATTTTGTCCTTGTGAGAGGGAGCTTTGCACCCTTTACAACCATTGACACAGCCAACAGAGCACAAGAAGAGAAGTGCATCTGATAGACATTCAGTGACAGACATGAACGTTCAGAAAGTGTATGATACCGAGCAGCACATTAATTTACAAACTTCAAAACACAGGAAAACTAACATAGGTTAAAAAGAACTAGCAGATTCATTTTGGTAATCCAAAGCCATTCCAGGTGAAAAGTAGCATTACAGATTCTCTGTAACTATTTGCGAGTCATTGAAGGCATGTTGTGCATCTGTCCTGAGCATTTCAATGAATTTGCTGTCTTCTACTCTGAGATCTTATATAGGGTCTGTCTCTACAGCACGTGTAATTATTGTTAAGCACTGTTATTCTTACCAAAGTGACCTTGAGGAAAAAGCTTCACAAATGACTAATATCACTAAGTTGGGAGAAAATGGAGTAATTACTGAGAAGCAAGTTCAAGGTGGTTTGCATAGATCAAAGCTCAAAGTGTATGCTCAGTGGGCTGCTGACATACAGTGTATAGTGCGAGAGAGGGAAGACAGGAACTAAAATCTTTGTAATACCTGCAATCTTTTCCACGTGACACAAGCAGAAGGAAATGTTTGGGAGAAGATCAGTGGTCTTTTCTAACAGTTCTCTAGCAACGTGATTATAGGGTGTCAGCTCAGGGCAGTGATACAGAGTTATATTCTGGCATTATATATTACTTTCAGATGATACTTTAGAATCAATTAAGTTTCCATTATTTAGCGTGAAATAACTGATCAGAACAGTTCAAAGGGTAGTCATTGGAGGAAGCTTAGTCAGGTCTGCACACTACAACTTACAAATAACAATACTAATAGTGATAGCTGGTGTGTACTTGATCCTCAAAGGGAAATAATAGTGCAGGTGGAAATGACTTGGAGAAGAAATTCTGCTTCAAAGTGGAGAAAATAAGTTTAAAAGTTCAATATAAACCTCTCTTCCCTTTCAGTACTGTGGTTCATGCTAGCATAAAGTAAGTTGCCAGGTGCAGACCTAATAACTGAAAAATGGGACAACTACCAAGTGAGATGTCAGGAAATGTTTTCATCTACAAAGTCAGAGTTTGTTTTCATTCTTAGTGCAAATGGAGTCCAGTAGATTCAGGCACACCCCATGTATTTCTACACACCTGGGTAATCCCATTAATTTCAATGCCATTGTGATTGTCTGTAAATGCTCAAATTTGTCTACATAGTTAGCTCCTCTTCTTTCCCCTTTTACTAAACAGTATTTTTTAAGTCCATTATATCATGTTTTGGATACAACCCAGATATATGTGCCCTGAAGGTAAAAAGTGAACTGGTTTGCTTTCTTACTGATTCATCCATATCTTAGTTCAGTTTAGTTTGTTTCATATTTTAGTTTTTCATTAGGAAATCTACAAACACATACTCTTCAGTGGTGATTAACAAAGATTAAAATGGTACATTAGAGGTGATGCATTTTCATGCTAGGCAGTTTCAACCATTTGTGCATTTGATGAAAATGTTAAAAGATATGCATATTTTTGCAGCTTGGGTGCATGGCGACCCCAGGAAAGTGATTTACCCAACTGACAGCTATGGACAGTTCTGTGGTCAGAAAGATACCCTCAACGAGTGAGTACTAAATCCGTTCACATACCTTTATTACCCGTGCACTATGAATAAGATGTGAGGTTTCAAATCTCTCTGCTAGGGCTTCTTGTGGGAAGTTGAAGAGACAGCAACACTTACTGTATTTATTCCAAATAAAGTTCAGATATACATTCGTTGTTCAGTGCAAATCTAGACCTATATTATTACTATAATGCAGTTGTCTTCATCATTCAAAGAATATTTCTGGTAAAGTATCAATATAACTTAAAATTGCATCACTAATCGCATAGAAAGTGACTAGCTGACACAGCTTCTAACTGCCAAAGTTTGAATAGTTAAGAACTCCATTGAGTAATTCTTCTGTCCACCTTGGGCTAAGAGTAGTCCTAAAACATTGTAGTCTGGTTCTGTTGTTCTCAACATGCACCAAAACCCAGAAGAGCTCATAAGGAAAAGCTCTTGTTTTTTTTCTGGTGCTTATCTGGTGCCAGTAGAGAGGAGACTGAATGGTTTGGGAGACAGGCAGCTGTAACCATACCTTCCTTGAGGATATCAGCCAAATGGCTCTCTTTACTTGTCTCTGTTTCCCAGTCTTTGAATTTTGAATTGTAGGACTTGAATTAGTTAATATCAACAGAGTACTTCTACATTAGAATAGCTGCTCAGGAAAGAAAGATGTTTTTCTCTGAAAATCTAAGTAGTTTATGAAACAGAATTTTAAAAATAGTTTGCTTTTTCCCTCACCTTCTCCATTTTAAAAAGTAAATATTAGGCACCTTTTATGCCCCTGTCACTGCTAAGAAGCTGGATGCTATGCAGGAAGCAAACCAGAAGCTAGTGTTTGATAACAGCTCTTTGCTGCTTCTTTTCCCATTTGGTTTTTTGGGAAAAAAAAAAAACAAACAAACAACTGAGGAAGCCACTGTCCAAAGGGCAGCTGAGAAAGGGAGGAGTAGCAGATAGGGAGTGGAACAGAGGTGGAGCTAGGACTTGATATCCTCTCAAGGATACAGAGGAAACAGACTAGATGGTGTAAGAAGACCTATTCCACCCTCCGACTAAGATTCTTCACAGCAGTTCTTGAAGATTCCAGCCTCCTGAAGAGGGAGAAACTAGGAGAAACAGTTGTACTGTTGTGTACTGCACTCCTCCTCTGCTCCCCTCTCTCCTCACCCCCAATTTGTCCTTGTCCCCTCTCTGGTTTGTAGGAAGCAGTGGGCAAATGGTTGGGAGTCTTAGACACACAGCACCCATGCACTGTGTGACATGTAGCCAGATGCTTCTCTCTGACTCTTACCAGCCACTCCCATTCCCTCTTTCTCTTTGTCACTCAAGTCTTCCCTTGTAGTTATTTCTTACAGTGTGATTTCCAGTTTGAAATTCACAAATGTTCTTTTATACATGATTGCTGGAGAATAATCCAGCTACTGAGAATAATACAGCTACAAGTGTACAAGCAAGAGTGTTTATGGCAGTAGGCCAGCAGGCCCCGCTGAACAAGTCCCTCCAGTTCCTTAAATTTGAGGTGTGAGATGTGCTTGTCAGGCTTTCATTGATTGCAGATGCCCTGAAAGTAAGCAGTTGTTCTGGTTTTATTTAGTGAGGGGTGCTACGGTGGTAGCTTCTGTAAGAAGCTGCTGGAAGTTTCCCCTTTGTCCAGTGGACTCGGCCGAGCCTAGGGCGGACCTGCTGCTGGCCAGGGCCGAGCCAGTTGGCGGCAGAATGTTCCCTGATAACACCTCTACGATAACGTATTTAAGAAGGGGGAAAATAAATTAAAAAAAAAAAAAAAAAGAAAAAAAAAAAGTGAAGAAGCTGAGCAGGGGCAGAGAGGGTGAGGTGCGAGCCTTGTGGGCCTTGCAGGCCTCACCCTCTGGCCTCCCGCCGGGCGGCCAACTGGGCCCAACTCGGCCCGGCCTGGCTGCAAGAAGTGGAGAGGAGATGAGATGTAAAAAGATCCTGAGAGGTGTCTGCCTGCCTGTTGTGGAGAATTTTTCTTGTGAGAGGAATGGCTGCAGATGCCAAGGTTAATGCAGAAGGAGGGAGAGCAGTAATGCAGCTCCTGGCCAGAATTCCCCTGCAGCCTGTGGTGCAGCCCATGGTGAGGCCGGCTGTGCCCCTGCAGCCCGGGGAGCCCATGGAGGAGCAGAGATCTCCCCGCAGCCCGGGGAGGACCCCACGCCGGGGCAGGCAGGTGCCTGAAGGAGGCTGTGGCCCGTGCAGGGCCTGCTGGGGCAGCCGTTCTGGAGGGGCTGCACCCTGTGGAAGAGCTGACCCACGCTGGAGCAGTTTCACGAAGGACTGCAGCCCATGGGAGGGACCCCACGATGGAGCAGGGGAGGAATGCGAGGAGTTCTTCCCCTGAGGAGGAAGGAGCAGCATAAAGCGAAGTGTGATGAACTGACCGTAACCCCCATTCCCTCTTCCCCTCTATGCTGTTTGGGGGGAAGGAGGTAGAGATCATTGAATATAAAGTTAAGCCCGGGAAGAGGGAGGGGTAGGGGCAAGTTACTTTGTTTTCTTTCTCATTACCCTGCTTTGTTTTTAATGATAAAAAAATAATTTTCCCCAAGTCGAGTCTGTTTTGCCCGTAACAGTAACTTCAAGGATCTCTTCCTGTCCTTATCTCAAACATCGAGCCTTTTTTGTTATATCATCTCTCCCTGTTCTCTCGGAGAGTGGGGGGAGTGAGAAAGAGACTGTGTATCTTGGTCCCAAGCAGGGCTAAACTACGACAGCAGTGTAAAGGGCTAACCTAAGACTATGGTTTTACAAAGTCCGCAAGGGCTTAGTCTGAGATGTTTTCCTTGGAAAGTGATCACAGTCTCTGTGTTTTGAATATTGTGCTTGGAACAAGCATTCCCAGCAATATCACTGAGGACCAGAAAAGAGAAGCTAAAAACTAAGCCAATGCTCACAGCTCATGCAAAAACCCATTTGAACTCCAATGAATTCCACGCAGTTGAACTTATTCTACCTTGTGTTGTCATGGGAGTCTGTTTTAGGCCTTTTTGTGTTTTCCTGTAATCTATCCATTAATAGAAGGCTTATTTTGCCTTCTACAGAGCACAGCGTAATCACAGAATACAATACAATTTCATTATAAAGAATACAGACCTACTTCTTGGTGGCTGTTTTCTTACATTACATGTATGTCTAAACTTTCTTTTCTGCTGTCAACATCAGCAAGTGAGCTGATAAGAAAAAAAAAAAAATCAGTAATGGCTTTGAGCAGCTCACAGATTATCAATACTGTCAAGAAGCTATTGAAGAACAATGACATTTCAGTCCAAAATGTTATTCTGTTGATTTGAAAAAATAACAATTAATGATAGTGAATTGATTTTGCCAGTATGCATGTTTTGTTAAACAGTGCGTGGTGGAACATCCCTCAGTGAAAACAATTTAACCTTGTAAAATGTCAGGCGGTTGAGCTAATCCCAGTTTTAAAGGGAGCCTGAATGTGCAGTGATGCTATATAATGGCTTTGAAGGTGTAGCCATATTCAGCAATTGGTGAGAGTGACGTGCTGGTGGAAGATCAGAGGATGTGTCCTGGACTGGGGGATACAATGGAGAGATGTGGGAGCAGGACTTATGCCAGGTCTGCAGATAGAAGAGGGGCAGCTTTGTTAGCTCAAGCACACTTCGTTGTTAATACTGCCATCCTGCTCCCAAGGCAGGGCTCTCTCCGTGCTGCATTGCCACCGTGGGTGTCAGTGGTGGCTCAAACACTGCTTACTGCGTTCTCTTGCACACCGCAGGCCGTAGCAGGGCATATGCACCACTGTTTGTTATAGGGACACTGTATAGGCCTGGCATGGCTAGCTGACTTTGAAGTCTTGTGTGAAAAGGGCAGGACTACTGCCATACCATCTTCCCTAGAGCTATTTGGTAATTTTCTGACATAGCAAAGATTAACAGCGTATTTTGCTGTCTTCAAAACCCCAGATGTTTAAATCCAGAGATCTTGGGGTAATCAGTTTTCAATAGATCCAAGCTGAGGTGACAGCTACCTCAAGGTCCCAAGTTCCAGAAGCTGTCAAGTGTGTGGATTCTAGGGTGCAAACCCCTCAGATTGTCCCTTATTTACGTCAAAGGAGGTTTATCAGCATTATTAGCAGATGCTATTATCATTCTGGCTTTGGTTTCCAAACATTAAAAGCTTTTGATTGATTTTGGTGCCACCTTCTGATCAACAGAAAATAGGCAGCTTTTATGGTGTAGCATTTGCTGATAGTAATTTTGTGTGTGGGACATACACAATATATTCAGTGTACGCAAAGGGACAACAGTGTTTTTGTAGGGGTATTTTACAGACCTCACTTCTTAGAGGCAAGACTACAGATACCTGTAACAGTGCCTAGGGTTCTTTCAGCTGAAAACCTTGCTGTGGAAAAAAATTCTCAAAAGTAGCGTTCTTTACTACGCATACTTCTGGTTTCAGAGATGTCTCAGCACAGAACATTCAGGGTCTGCTTGGGATTTGTTTTTTTTTGTCTTGTGTTTGCAATATGACCGTTCACAACAATAGAATTTAAACACTGACGTATGCTGTAAATTTTTGAATAGTAGGATGTATAAGCACCCATCTTTATAACATTAATTATCTTTTATCCACTTCCATAGGAACAAGACCATTTTGTTTTACTTTAACATTCTGAAATGTGCCAGCCCCGTAGTGTTAATAAACCTACAGTGCCCTACAACACAGGTGAGTGAAATACAGAGATAAAATATTTTCCCTGCCTCTTAGTCATGGTGCTTAAGAACTAGAAATGCATTTGTTTGGATTTTAAAATTACTGTTCATATCCTTCAAAATACAATATGATTGTTTTACAGATGACATGTAGCACACAGTCTCTGTAGCCTGTGATGATCAGAAAAAAGTAAATAGAAATGTACAAGAGTGTGTATTTTGGATAAGAGTTGACCAAAAAAAAGTCTGTTTAGTTGAATACAGCAATTTGTTACTTACGAATTCATCACAGGCAGCTATCTAGTAGTAGTCAGTGCATGCAGAAAATAATTTCGATTGACATCTGGCATTTTGCAAAGTAGACGTGTTCAAGAAAATGTGCATATCCCCAGTGACAGGAGTATCTGGGTGTGGTTAGAGCCTATGGCGCTTTCAGAAGTGAAGATCGGGAAAGCTTGGTCTTGCATCATGCTACAATTTGTACTCCCTTAGCTGTGCTGCAGCTTCTTGTGAAGCTGTGAAATAAACCCAGTCACTGAACTTGTGTGGGTTAAAATTATCCTGCTAATCTTTTTTACATGAGACCATTTTACTGACCTGGTTTGTTGAACAGTTGTGCAAACAGTTATGTCAGTTCACGTTAAGAGGCAACACCTTATGCAGTGGAATAGGTTCAGAGGAATTAGGTGCAGGACTGCTGTGATCCAACTTTGCTGCCAAAATGATTGTACTCTATAATTAAACTGCAGGTGACAGCGTATGATCTCAGATATCTTGAGAGCATTCAGGGAAGTCCAGTATTCATTTGGATGAGGATTGTTACATGGTAACCAATCCACTGATTACAAATGCTAATTGTCTATTTATTTGACTATCATTTAAAAATGTTTCCCATTTCAGCTTGCCCTTACTCCTGATCCCTATCCTTGATAGGTGTTTCTGGCCTATCAGTTAGTGTGAACAGATGGACTATTTGACACAACTGAAAGATGGAAATCTCCAGCAAGGAAGAGCAAGAACCCTCTTAACACTGACTAGTTGCTGTCAGAATGGAAACTTTCTCTATCAGCAGCAGATTTGCTTCAGGAATCCCTATCTGTCCACATGCAGACACCAACACTCTTACCCTGCAGTCTTTAGACTCTGTTACTGGAACAGTTCAGCCTGCTCAGAAATACTGAGGTCATCTTGTGGGATTTGATTGGTGCTGCGGTCAAGTTGGCAGTGGTCATGAATCAAGGTGAAATACTTGTTGAAGAAGAGTTTGGGAGAGCAGAGTAGTTACTTTTATTTTCAAACTACATCATCTCCAAAACTGAGAATGGTTTTGAATGCCGTTTGCTACTGCAGATGGTTAATTCTCCGGTCTTTTGTGAAAATGCTGAAGAAACATTTGTTTTATAATTTCTCTTTCAAACTGCAGACAGGATCTTTCATTCCCATCCCATTCATATCAAATAGCAGGAGAAGAAAACCTCAAGAACTGGCGTGGGAAGAGCTTCAGTTCTTGAGTAAGACTGTGGATTTGCAAACTGTTATTACAACTCACTGGATCGACAGCGCATTTCATTGCCTGTTTCATAGATGGGAAACTGAGGTTGTAGTAAAGTGTGTACTTGTTAGTCATCTTGTCCCAGCAAGGTCAAAGCTCTTCTTTCTTTATTCCTTGGCCTGTGGGTAGTCCATAGGACTGTATTACTCCTCTGGAAAGACCCTCTTGCAGCATCTGCCCTATTATAAGGATTAGTACAAGATCTTTTCCCAAAATTCCTTTAGGTGAATCATATATGGCAGAAAGCCCTTGAGGTGAAATACAGTTTCACGCATGATGTCTCTCTGGTTCTTGCATAGCAGAGCTTTGCAAGGGGTGTTCGGATAGCACAGCTTTGGAAACAGAGAACAGCCTTCTAGAAAAGACTGAAACTTGCTGAAAAGATGGACTTCAGACTACCTGACAGTATTTAGGAACACTGAAGAGTCAGAAGAGCTGTACACTTGCATGATTCCAGTGACCAGCAGAGCTTTCAGAGTCTGTCAAACCCCAGTCCTCACTTGATTTCTCACATAAGTCTGGCTTATAACGGCTGTACCTTGAGTGGCGTGAATTTTATTCCTGGCATGTGCACCCCTCTTGCTTTGTAACTAGGGGAGATTCATTATTAGTCAGTAGTAAAGTCACCTTTGAGTGATTGACACCTGACTTGACTTGAACAGTATCTGCGGAGACGTATTTGACAGAAGAGACAGTGTAGAAGGGTGGAACAATTTTAGCTGCTTGAGACTTTTTTCAATAAAGTTGCCCTATAAATGTTACAGAAAGAAATCACGTGTATCCTGCAAAAGTAGCTACTGTATCGCCTTGCTCATATACAGTACTGCTGATGGAAGTAGAGGAAGAGCCAACACATTTTTTTCCTGGTGTTCAAAAAAAAAAAAAAAAAAAATTTTTTTCAACAGACTGAAAGCTCTGCATATCTACCAGAATGTTTAGAACCTAAGAAGATACAGAGAATGGCTCAATATGCTAGATATGAAGAGAGACTTTGAAATTGTATTCTATCACAGAATTTTAGAAGTATTCATCTAGGGAATCAAGAAGAAAACGTATATCCCTTTCTAAATACTGTACTAAAAATTACTGAAGGCAATTCCATAAAGCAGTGCACTTTTATAGATGACCTTTTTCTTGCTTTTTAATTGCCCTGACTTTCCTTACCCTTCTCTACCCCCAATGTATCTTTACTTTTTTTTTTTTTTTTTTTTTTTTTTTTCTGTTTTTTTTTTCAAAT
>JAAGAY010136338.1:0-16519 GCA_011801015.1 Ardeotis arabs | reverse complement strand
CTTGCAGCTTTGTGTCTCAAAGTGCCCAGACAGGTTTGCAACCTACATTGATGTTCAGGCTGCCTACAGATATAAACCAGATCAGTGGAATTACTTCAGGCAGTTCTGCAAACCTGGTTTTAACAATCCTCGCAAGGTGTGTATGTATCAGTAGGTGATGGAATATATTTTTTTCTTCAAGCAATATGTAATATGTGTTATTTTACTGAGCTACATCAAAACTTTGAATTATTCAGATTTCACCATATAAGTTGTCATCCCATGTATATGGTTTGACAGTGATTTAATCAGAGGTGAAGGTCTTGCATGCCCACCAAATCCCCCACTCTTTAAATGATTACTGTTTGCTTAAAAGAATATCTGCAGCTGCCCATAGTAATTGCAGTATTATGGCAAGCACTGTCCTTTAATACTTAGGTACTCCACAGCAGTAGAGCAGAGTATCTCAAAACAGTTCTTAAGGCTCCTGAGTCATGTATAGCTACTCAATAATTTAGCTAGGAAAATTAATCTGTCCTTCATATAACTGATTTTGCACTCAAATGTACTGCATTATTTCTTCTATCTTTAAAACACCTTGCAATTCAGTTATATTAATTGTGTTAAATTCTTACTCTTCTTTAAGAGAAAAGGCAAAGAGGAGACGGGGAACAACTGCTCAGTCACTTCTGTCTTAGATGCTGACCCGAAGTGAACAGTTCTTTTCTTTTTTGTCACTAGAAAGGAGAGAAGAATAGTCTTTTCCCAAATTACAGTGACAGTTTGAATTCTCACTTACATCATGAATGTATCTTGCAGCTGCACCAGTCAAGTTTGGGGAGGAGGCTACAAAGCCCATTTTGGGGCATTTTCTCAGATTGGGTGAGAAACGAAAAACACGTAGTTATTCTGCTATGTATTCAGCATTCCTATTTTTCCCCTTTTTAGTCTGTTGCTCAAGTCCTACGTGATGAAGATTGTCCTTCGATGATCATTCCAAGCAGGCCTTGTGAGTGGTTCTACTTCTTACACACATCTTAGCAGACTATAAGCATTGACATTAAAGTACAACTCCAGTCTAAAAAATTTTTTGTGGCAAGGTCACTAGGAGCTGTCTGTTATCTGACAGTGACACCCATTCAATTTTAAACAGTTTGAAAGTATAAAGTTTTTTTTGTTTTTTTTTTGTTTTTTTTTTTTCCCTAACTGCCATCCGTGAACATTCAGCATGTGATCAGGTCAAGGTGAGCTCGCTCTTGCTCTTGAGTCATCACTGATAACAGAAGCTTTACAGCTCAAACTGTGCCTTCCAACACACATGAGCAAGCAGCCTCACTGGCATCAAGAAAATGCCACGAATGTCGGAAGAATCATATGGCTAGCTGTTGAAGTTCAGATGATACTTGAGCCCAGTTACAATGCAGCTTGCTTTTCAGTTGCAGTGCTGGCTGTGCAGTGCATACAGAGGAATTAAGGGGCCAAAAAATGTTTTTGTCACTATGGTCAGCAGGTATTTCTGAGTAGATAACCACAGATCTCAGAGCTCATCTCAGCTGCAGAAGTGTAATACCAAGAGTATCTGTCACTGACCCAGAAGCTCATGCAAATAAGAAATTGCTGTTTATTTTTCCATCCTTTAAAATAGACATCATGTAAAAGAGCGACAAGTTATAAAAAAGAGAAAATATGGATTAAATTAAAAAAAAATAAAGAATTAGTATGAAAACTGATGTACTGACCCAAAAGACAGAAAATAATTTACAAAGAAGCTATTATCTTCTTTTAGACTACAACAAGGGGCAAAGATTACAGAGGGAGGAAAAGAGACATGTTAATTATTTCTTCAGAATAATTGGTGGGGGTAGGTATTCTAGACTGAATATTGAACACTGGCATCAGTATTTATTGGAACCCGACAAGGAAAGCACAGAATTGTTATATAAAATTAAGAGTACAGCTGTATAGGAGGACTGATCTGCTCTTTTCATTGGAATGAAAACCATTACTTTTTGCAGCAAAGAGCAGGGCAACGTAAATGAGTATGTAAACATCTCTCCTTTTCTCTCTCTTCTATAATCTCCTCCTCCCTCTGTCTAACCAATAGTTTCTGTCTTTTTTCCATTGCTTCCTCTCCAAGAATATCTAGTGATAGTGGCTGGTACTGGAGCTCATCTGGCATATGAGGAACTGACACTTGCTGTTATGTATTGTTTTGGGTGCTAATACCATTCGTGACCAGTCATGTTGAGTCTGTCCCTGGGGGCTGGTTTGATTATTACCATGAAATGACATATTTGAGAAGCTGCAGTTTTTGTAAGCTGCCCAGATACTGACAGAGAGTAAGTTCTGCATTTATTACAAATTCTTAAACTGCTACAGATACTACTGTTGTTATTTGGTAGCCCCTACAATCTATGGTTGAATGCTATGGTTCCACCATGCCTGAGCTTGGACAAAAAGCCCCAGAGCATAAAAATAATAATTTTTAATATAATGCCTCTTCCAAGATTTGTCAAAGTCAACATATCATTAGATAATCAGTTAAAAAACAATTGACTGTGAATCTGAAATAATTTAAATATGTTAGAAAAGCGATAGAAGTGAAGCTTGACATGAAAGGTAAAATGCATGCTTTGTTTTGCTATTTTGAATAGTTCTTAAGAGATGCTTCCCAGACTTCTCCACGAAGAATGGTGTGCTAACTGTGGCAAATCAGACAACGTTCAAAGATGGAAGAGGGAAAACAAGAAATGTAACTGAGCTCAGGGAAGCTGCAAAGTAGGTTTTACCCTTCTTAAGTGCTCGTTTGTTGGATTCTGAGATTGTGAAATAGTTTAGGAATTGAAATAATAATCAGAATCTGTTGTAGCAAATGGCTGAGGATACTGAGGCAAAACTCAGGCAAAACTTGCTAGTAAGCAGTCTCTCTGTGCCTCGGCACTTGCGAAGTTCCAGTAAGGAAAACCAGCACCGTGGTATGCAGAAATGAGCAAGGAGCCAGAAGTTTTAGTTTGATTGTCTCAGTGACTGTCAGTTCTTAAATATTCTTATTGTTTTTCCTAGCAAAAATTAGTATTAAAGAAAGCTAAAGGAGGTTCAAAGTGAAATCCTTATGCTGCAGGACTCAGCATAAAGTCAACCTGTCACTTCACTGAGCTGTTTTCTGCTTCTCTGCTGTTAGCAATTCTGGAGTCACAACTGTTCTTGGTACATTGCAGGCTTTAATAGTATACACATGTGACATAGTAAGCAATTATATCTGGTGATAGTACTCATAAAGCTTTTTTAATAAAATTTTTCATGAGCTGTATAGACACTTTTACACAGGTTTTTTCTTTGGCGTAACTGTGGTTGATGTTGACTTGGTTACAGAACTGAAGCCGGAGGATAGTAATATACTCTTACCACTAGCAAAGATGTTTCAAATTCCTTTACTGACCCATTTTGTTGTTTATGTTAATTCTGCTTTTCTACCTAAAGCAACACTTTTCTTTTCCTTCTCAGTGGCATCAATAATGTCCTGGATGCAAGATCAGTTGGAATGAAAATTTTTGAAGACTATGCCATTTCTTGGTATTGGATTTTAATGTAAGATTTTCATAAGTATTTTTAATTTTTCTAAACTCACTTTGGAGCATGCAGGGAATTGAAAAATAGATCATGCATGTGCTTGTTACCAATCCTACTTTTAAATTAAAGGAGCAACTGTAATTTCCTTTCATCACATGATAATAATGTTGTTATGGTGTTCTGTACATGAGGTAAGGATAGCACAGCATACACACATAGAGTGTTAGTTGATCTGGCGTAGCTTTTTAATATCCTACCAGGCAGAAAAACAGGAGGTGCTGTCTTCTGTTGCAGGACCCATCCACATGGTAATTCCAAAACGGAAAAATCTTAATTAAGACACTTTGAAACCAACTGCAGCTGCTAAGTGTCATTAGTATATATATATATAAAACACATAATTTCTAAATTCCTGGTAGCAATATGTAGTTAAATCCATTATAATCCCTAAATCCAATATAAATCCATAAATCCAAAGCAGCAGGCAAAGTAACATCAAGAACAAAAAGTATTGAACAGTATTAACTTTATCTTGCAATTGACACTCACTAATCACCAATTAGTTAAAACACAGCACTGGAACAAAAGAAGTAGCTATTTTGCTGAAGTAAATATGTAAGTATATGAGCATTCTTAGCCCATTAATATTGTTTTTGATGGACCAGGTTGTTGATCAATTCAAACAGGAGCAGAAGTCTTTGCCAGGTGAGAACCTATAACACGTACATATTAAGCATATATTATTCAAGCTTGAATGCAAATCCACAACAATAAATAAATAAACTTTAGATAATAAACTTAATATGAAGAATTAATCAGTTCAGAAACATAAGTTGTCAGTGTTTAAAGGTGTTCAGTCACAGCTTTCTCATAGTCTGATACTGTGCTCACAATAGTCAGTGGCAAGAAACTTACTGGTATTCGGCACGTTCGGTTCTCTCTAGGTCTCTTACTGAAATCAGACCTATAGTGCAGATTCTTTCGAAGGAGGTAGCGCTGAACAGATAGGCTGGAGAGAGAATTGACCTTTTTTGAACAGAAATTCTAAATACTGAAGCCAGTTTCATTTCAAATATGATATTTTTATAAGGAATTGTTGCTACTTTTAAAGTAGTGGGATAGAATTTTCTTCACACTTTTCACCAAATGATAGCACGCATCAAACGATTTCTGGGGAAACATATTTAAGTGCCAGAGTCTGGGTGATGACAATGAACACCTGATAGTGAAAGAAGGCTGGATTAAAAATTAAATATGAAATTGCTCTGGTCTTTTTACTATACTCCAAAAGAACTGCTGCTTTCAAGCCTCAGTTTAAGGAAATCGGTCTGTTGAGGACAAGTGTTACCATGTACTCAGTTCTGGTGTTACTAGGACTCATGTATATCTAAAGATAACTTTAGATAAAGGTAACTTACTGCTTTCAAGAATAGAGTCATAAGCTCCAAAATGACAACTTTTTTTTTTTATTAGTACATTCTGAATTTCAAATAAGCCATTCAGAAAGGGAAAAGTACATCATGCTAGGAAGACTTTAAAGGGCTAGGACTTAAGACCAGCTTACAAAGGTTTAATTAAGCTGATGTTCTTTTTCTTGTCACTCTGCCCATCTGGCTTAGTTTGCCCAAAACATCTGGTTTTGATTGTTTATGATCAGACTGACCCATTTTTTATCTTTGGTACCTGGCTAAATAAACTGGGATTCAGAAGAGGAGTTACTGAACACAGGCAACATACGGTTTTAATTTTTTTTTTGAGTCCATGCTAATACAAAATTCTGATGTAACATCTACTAAAAATTCTAAGAAATAAAATGTTCTGTGAAGCATCTGAGCTGGATGTTTGCTGGATGGGATTATTATTCACATTGCCTTTTCCACATTGCTTTAGAAGGCCTCGCTAAGTAAAAAGGCCTTTTGCAGTCATTTTTTCCGTTCTGACTTGCTTTCTGGGAGTGAAATGAAAGCAACTGTTTCCTTGCCACAGACTTGATAAAGAGAAGACACTCTAGATCTCTTTCCTAGGGACTCCATTGATAGGTCTTAACCATTTCTTCTTATGCATCACAATGCCCTGATCATTTCCTCTTCTGATGGGTAGAAAGAGTCACTGGTTTTCCTCCTAAATTTAATTCTTTTTTTTTTTTTTTTTGGTGGGAAAGCTCCTAGAATGTTACTTGACTAACATTGTGTCTTTACAAGTAGAGATTTTTAATGGAGGACATAAAACAGCAACCTCCCCGCACACAGGTATTCCTCCAGTTTAACTTTCTGTACTGTAGACTAGACCATGGCCTGCAAAAGGGAGTTGTTGAGCTGATGTAAATGACCAAAAGGGCATAGTACTAGTCCCGTTCAGCCAACCTGAGAACCTAGTCTATACATTTATGGCTCTACCCTGTGTGATCATCATATATAAGCTATTTGTTTCTAATAGCAGATAATAGCCATGAGGATGTATTTCATAAGGAGGATTTTGAAATACTTTTTTACAAATCATTCTCTTATGTGAGATGGAAGTGACCCTTATTTGGAGTAACAGGCATGCAAGAAAGTGAAGATTCTCACTTGTTTTCCTTGTGTTTCTGTTTCCTGTTTTTCTAGTGGGCTGTTCATTGCAATGGTTCTGAGCCTGCTCTTCCTTGTGTTATTGAGGTTCACAGCTGGGGTTCTCTTCTGGATTTTCATCTTTGGTGTGATTGGAATTATAGGTTATGGTAGGTGTTATCTTCTAGCCTCTGAGGCTATTTTTTCTTATTGCTTACAATTGGGCAAGGAAAATTAGTAATTACATCAATTACATGGTACAATGGGGAGAATTAATGCCTAGTTTTAGACACAGTTAAATGAGAAGGCCTTAAATGGCAGCAAAATATAGTAAGAAGGCAGCTTATACTTAGCTGATACTTAGCACCAGATGTAGTAACCTGGATAATCTACTCACAGTATGCTTAGTCTGTATTCACTTGTACTCAGAAGCTCAACATGAGCCAGCAGTGCACCCTTGCAGCCCAGAAGGCCAACCACATTCTGGGCTGCATCAAGAGCAGTGTGGCCAGCAGGTCGAGGGAGGGGATTCTGCCCCTCTGCTCTGCTCTGATGAGACCCCACCTGGAGTACTGTGTTCAGTTCTGGAGCCCACAACATAAGAAGGACATGGACCAGCTGGAGCAAGTCCAGAGGAGGCCACGAAGATGATCAGAGGGCTGGAGTACCTCTCCTGTGAAGACAGGCTGAGAGAGTTGGGGCTGTTCAGCCTGGAGAAGAGGAGGCTCTGGGGAGACCTTAGAGTGGCCTTCCAGTACCTCAACGGGGCTACAGGAACGATGGGGAGAGACTGTTCAGTAGGGCCTGCTGTGACAGGACAAGGGGTAAGGGTTTCAAAATAGAGGGAGGTAGATTCAGATTAGATATTAGGAAGAAATTTTTTACACTGAGAGTGGTAGAACACTAGAACAAGTTGCCCAGAGAGGTGGTGGATGCCCCATCCCTGGAACCATTCCAGGCCAGGTTGGATGGGGCTCTGAGCAACCTGATCTGGTTGGAGATGCCCCTGCTCCTTGCAGGGGGGTTGGACTGGGTGGGCTTTAAAGGTGCCTTCCAACACTAACAATTCTATGATTCTATGATTTTTTTTTTTTTTTTTCTGTATATGTGATGTTATAATGGACTTGTCTCACAGTAATGCATTTCTGGTTTTTTGCTTACCTGACATGCTGAAGACAAAACTCTTGTCTTACAAAAATTTTTTTTTAAAAAAACAAACTTGTCTTTGTACTCTTTAGAAACACTCATTTCATGTTGATTGTTTTTTAAAAGGCATCTGGCATTGTTACTGGGAGTATGATCATCTTAAAGGAATACCTGGATCTGACCTCACTGTTTACGATATTGGATTCCAGACAGACTTTAGAGTGTACCTGCAACTGAGGCAAACATGGTTAGCATTTAGTAAGTGCCCTTTAAACTTGATATCTGTTAATGGATATTCAGGAGAATCAATCACTGTCTTGCTACACTTTCTGCCTTGTTAAATCTCCTCCTCTACATTTGTCACTCAGAAAAGTAAGCAGAATTCTCTGTATTGTGCAAAAATCTATTTTTTTGCAAGGAAACTAGTATATCTGTAAGAGCAGATAATGCGACAGCACTAGTGATGAGAGTGGAAAGTGCTTGTGTTATTAGCATTCCGCTTCCTGTGTGTTCAGTCTTCATAATAGGCACATAGAAGACAGCACCTAAATTAGTCCTGATGAAGTTGCTGAAGGAGGGGCATTTAAATCTCCCAATCTGTTTATTCTTCCTCTTTGAGGGCCTCAGAAATGAGATTAATAACTCTACACATCTTGTAGAACTCTTTACATTCAGGTCACTGAATTTTCTTGGAGGCTGATTTAAGACTCTGGAATGAACCATAGCAAATTTCATCGCTTTTATTTTCAAAAGTTCTTCATTGCCTTCTCTTACAAGGGCAGTGTATTTAAAACAAAATCCTACTGGAACAAAATGGCCTGCAGCATACACATCCCGCCTCAGGAAACGAGAAGCGGAAGAGAGAACAAATACCTGTCAAATATTTCTTGCACTGCTGTTGCTGCTCTATTAGAAGGCACGCAGACACTAACTGATGATGAATGGGCCATAACCTAAAACACTGCCTCTCCCTAATGGTAACTAAATTAATAGAGCAGTAGTTTACTGCTTCAATCTCCTTTCTCTGCTTTGTGTCTTCATTTAACTCTGTGCTGGATCATTGAGTTCGTGAGGCACCTTCTACATATTGTTGAGACAGAGCTTTTTAGTATGCTCTCCCTAGAGAATATTAGGACTTTATTATGTTTTCCCTTGTAACTCTCCAAACTCTTCCCCTGCCTGATTCTCAGCAGCCAATATGTCATTTATCTAGAGGTCAGTGTCACTTTCAGATGAGGAAATTGAGGTACTCGGGAATTAAAGTACTTTTCCAAAGTCACCCAGCAAAGCAGTTAAATATCCTTGAAGAAAATGTAGGTCCTCTTAGTCCTAGTCCTAGTCTAGAAATGTACTGATATTGCTTTCCTTTTTCACAATGTTTGGGACAAACTACGTTAACAGAGCTGAACTGGAATGAGACCACCTTTAAAGAAACCTGATTATGTATTCCTTCATGGGCAACCACATCAAGAATAGGTGCTGAAACACATGTAACAAAAACTTTGTTCTAAACAAAGCCCGTGGCTCTGAGCACCTCAACGGTCACTTGCCACCTGCAGTTCTGATGGCTAGGGGTACTGATACTACTTGGGACTGCAATTTAACATCATCTGTGACTATCTGGTCTGAATTCTGAAACTATGTCTAAGCTGTGGGACCTGGATCCAATTCCAATGTCCCTTTGCAAACCTCCAGACAAGCCAAGGCCTAGCGATACTATCCCTTCTATCTTCCTTTCCCTCCACAAAATTTCTTGATTTCAGCTGGAGGAGACAGGTCCTGCTATGTGCTGCCATCCACCACTGCTGGGCTGGTTTAAATGTTATCTAACAATCTGAAGTACCCAGAATTAATCAATGTGTCTCAGAGTCAGAGAAGATATGCTTCAGGCCTTAAAGACTGTCTTCCTTACATGAAGTCCAGAGATTTTTTTAACTTTCTACTGCAGAAGTAGGTTTCGAACTGACACAAATAGAAATCAGACTGAAGCAGACTCTTTAAACCAGATCTGGGTTTTCAAACACTGCTCATAACTAAGGGAGGAAATGTTCTGTGACATGGTGCTCTCAGCTCTCTGACCTCGAGCAAGTTTGTGTGATTCCAGCAGCACAACTGGAAAGTGAAAATAATTTGTCCAAAACTGTCCTATCTTAGCCTTTTCTTTTTTTTTTTTTTTTTTTTTTTTCCTACTCAAACGGGGTAAAAGGAGCTTATGGCAGGTTAATAAGCAAACCTCTTAATTTAAGTACAACTAAAGGTACTTAATAATATATCTCAGAAACATGCACTGTTCATGAACAAGTTGACTCTTCATCTCCTTTTTATTTATTTTATTCTATTTAAATACTACAAATTAGCAGCATTAGAGTATAAACATGCAAAATACTTGTTTATGAAAAGTAGAAGTTGTTATGGGTGAACTGTATCTAAGGCCAAATACTACAGTCATATTTAAGTAAATTATTATCTTTGAGAATGATATGTTCCATTTTTCTTCTAAAATTATAAATGCTAATGTCACAGTCTTGCACATTCTCACTAGCTCTCTGTATGTAGAATTTCCCTACACTGGAACTTACAAAACTATAAAATGGGATTGAAGATTGGTAGGTGCAGTGAGAGAAAGAGAGAACTGCTCTAGCAGAGAATTTTATGGAGTTCATGAGCAATACTGTAAAATACATGAAAAAAAATACAGTTTGCAAAGGTGGCATATTGGTTCGATTCCTGATAAATCTTTGTGTGTTTGTTTGCTTGCAGTGATAATACTTTGTGTTGTTGAGGTTGTTATCATACTGATGCTGATCTTCCTAAGGAATCGGATCCGGATTGCTATTGCACTGTTGAAGGAAGGTAGTAGGTATGTTTATCTGATTTTAATATATTTCAAATTTTATTAAATAATCTCTAGAGTACAGTCTTCTTGTGCTTCATCTTGCACTACCAAGGGCAGAAAGTTGGGGGTTAAAGTACAACACTAGATTTGTTGGGCTGAACAGGTAGCTGAACAGAGAGCCAGCTCTCTGTTAATGAGGTTGTGCTTGTAAGAGCTTTATCTTTTGCAGTAAGACATTTCTTATCTCTCAGCTCCCTGCCTTAAGAGCACATACATTGTTAATTGTACCACGTGTCCTCAGTGCAAGAAGCTGTGTCAGCAGAAATGCGAAGTGTGGTACACTGTTAATAGGAGCCTGGGACCTATAGCTGCCAGCTTTCCTCTGTCATTGGACTGTCTCCAGAGAGACATACTAGTGGAAGAGGATTGGTGTTGTTTTGGCTGTGGCTTTTATTTAGGAAAGACTAGGTTCTTCTGACTCAAATCAAACTTTTGTGTGGACATGCATAAATCTGCAGAGAGAAAAGGAGACTTCCATGATCAGACATTGTCATGGTGCAGTCCAAGATACTTCTGTTCAGCTCTGAGTAGAAGAAACCGGAGCAGGATATGAGAGTTGAAGGCCTAGGAGACCTCTTCATTTTGTGTTTCCTGACATCTGCGTAGATTTTGTTCACAGTGGTTCCTGTTTTATGCTTTGCCATCTTTTTTTTTTTTTTTTTTTTTTTTAAACTGGGAATATAGCAAAGGAGAAATGGCCTTAAAACATCAGGCCTTTGCATTTCGTTGCAAATAGGCTAAGGTTTCGTAGGCCTTTGAAGTAGAGCTCTGTTGTTAGAGCGCATAGAGTTACCTCTGAGTTTACCTGTGTGCACTTGCTTGTAGTTTTCTGCCATCTCCATTGACGTTGTGGTTCTCAGGAATTAGAATTTGGGATTTTTGTAATGGGATTAAGAAATACTGAAGTTCTGTATTCAGCCAGGTACCTGTTTCCTATCTTATGCTACTGTGCAATTGGAGCATAGCAATTAATTTTGAGAGCACTGAATTATACTCTTTAATTCCTATTCATTAAAATCCAGGAACACTTTTAACACTCTGCAACACTTTTGTTCAGAACCTTGACAGGTAGAAGGACTTCAGAAAGTTCCTAAACTTCCTGCTGAGGAGTAATAACATTCTGTAGTTTTTCAGCACCATGGTCACTTGAGGGTGATGATTTTACTCTCATGCATGCTGCATGAGGTGAAACCCTGAATGTAATTACTGTAAACCTAACAGACCATGCCCTGTATTCAGGAAGATTAAAAATAAGCTGCTAATGACTGGAAATCAGTTTACATTTTTCAATACTTTTGATTACTCTTTCAAAAATATTACAATTATAATGCTGATAATTGACTTGAAATCCATAGTTAGAAACAATTAACAGTTGTTACTCAGTTTGTTGGAGTAACTGTCCATGGTGTTAGTGGTGACTAAGGGGCCTACCATTAACTACGGCACACAGCTAACATGTAGTGATTATTTCTCAGATAACATAAGGCTGTGTTCTTCTGTGTGACTCTTAACGGGCTTTTACATCTCTAGGCTCAACAGAAATTGACATCTTGCTCTTAACCTCTTGATTGCACACAGCAATTCTCTTGCATTCCCCACAGCATTTACTCATTTAGCAGCAGGAACTGAGGAATTTGTCTCCTTTTACGGTCTGAAACTGCCTCCTATAAAACAAATAGCATCAGAAGTGCCACAAGTCATAGGAGAAATACTGTAGGAAATAATAAGAGACAGAAGGGCTTGTGATAAGCTTACAGGGTCACTGGAAAGAAAAATGAGAGTAACGGGAAGAGGTAGATGACAGGACTGTAAAGAGAACCAACCTGTAAGCTTCAGTGAACAAAACACATGCTCTCAGAAATCACATCCAGTGAGATACCAAGCTGGAGGTGTTGGCCTCCCAGATAGCTGCAGCCAGTTTAACGATGGGGACTATATCAACTCACTTTCTTCCAGAGGAGTCGTCCCTGCCAGAATAGGAACTGCCATGCTCAAGTTCCTGCTCACTAGTTGCATTCTAGCCACAAGAAGTTTTAGCAGAATGTCAGCCTCTAAAACATCAGCCTTGATGTTAAAAGGAGCCCGCTAAGCTGTCAACAGTGAAAGGCCATTATTCTTTCTGCCTGCCAACATCCAAAGGTGAGCACTTCTCATTTATGGCACATGCAAGGAAAGTCACATAGTCACAGGAAGATGTTAGCATAATGTCAGGACATTACAAAGACAAGTTGAACATCCCTGCCTCGAAATAGTTAGTACCTAAGGCAGGAAGGGGCTGGGAACAGAGTCCTCAAATACAAAATAGCAAGAGGTAATTTCAGGTGTGTAGGAGCTGAAGGAAGAGCAAAGGAGCTGAGCAGAGTGGAAATAAAGATAATGTCTGCAGTGGTCAGCAAGGAGATGTGATTGAAATGGGTTTGTGACCTGGAAAGAGCTGGATCTGTGAAGCTATAATGGAGGAGGAGAAAATAGAAGACAGGCTTGAACATGGCAAATTGATAAAGTTGACTGTAGTGCTGCCAATAAAAGTGGAGTGGTAGAAATGACAAAGTAAAGATGTGAAGACATTTCAAAAAAGAACCTGCAGTATTCCGAGATCCCACCACTAGATTATGCTACCACTATGAACAAGTAGCTCAAAGTAAAAAGAATGA
This sequence comes from Ardeotis arabs, assembly GCA_011801015.1. Lineage (NCBI taxonomy): Eukaryota > Metazoa > Chordata > Aves > Otidiformes > Otididae > Ardeotis > Ardeotis arabs. Next base: position 3,728 of record JAAGAY010136338.1, on the reverse strand, counting down.
TGCTAGAAAAGGACTGATAAAAAGCTTGTTTCTTAAATTGTTGTAGCTTACTGACTTGTTTTGTTTCTTTCATAGGGCTATTGGCTATATAATGTCTACGTTGTTCTACCCAATCGTCACCTTCGTACTCATTGCAATTTGTATTTCCTACTGGGCTGTGACAGCTGTGTATCCTTCTGTCTGTGTACCTCTCTGGAGGAACAGTCGTCTTCTCTGCAAGACCAGATCACTCTGCTCTTTCACCTTAACCAAACTAGCATTAAGAGGGCTATTTGGTCACTTAGCGCTTTCTGCACTGATGCGCTCTTCCTCACTGCACATTTACATCTGATGTAGAAATTGGACAGTGCATTTAATTTAATTAAAAAGAACTGGACTAAAATTCATGCCGGAGGATCATACAAGGCCTTGTGTGCTATGTAAGTTTGACTTTAAAGGGTAAAAAGGGCCCTCAGCAAAGAGTGAAAATGGCCTTTAATGTGCTGCATGCTCTACAGGCCTGATGTTAATGGTCTCTTAGCTAGCTGGGGATGGGCTCTAGGTGTGTTTTGTTCAGAGCAGTGTCGGAAAGGAGTGAGAGAATATATAGCGCACCGAGTCCTCTCTAAATTGCATAACACCAACCACTGTTTGTTTTTTCCTGGAACAGCAAGGGTTTGGCAAGGTATCAGAAAAGGGAAGATTGCTTTTTGAAAACAAATTTTTATTTCACATGCAAAGAGGGTCAATTATTGTTGTTCAGGACAATGTTAATTTATCCTTATGCTCTCTATCTAGTTCCACCAAAATATGAACTGTCAAAGAACTATTGCATAATCTGCCTTGTCAAAGGTAGATCTGTATGAGAAACTGAGTCACCTTTTAAGGTTATTCCCCTTGCCCACTCTGGTCAGGGGTTATTACAGCTCCAGGATGGAGTTTGTCTTAGTTCTCTAAGTAATGAGAGTATTCAGTCTTGTCTATCAACTCTTCATATACATCCACTCCTCCACTCTCATGAGACCTGCCCTGCAGTATGGCATCCAGCTCTGGAGCCCCCAAGAAGGATGTGGACCAGTTGGAGCAAGTCCAGAGGAGGCCATGAAAATTGTCAGAGGGCCGGAGCACCTCTCCTGCGAAGACAGGCTGAGAGAGCTGGGGCTGTTCAGCCTGGAGAAGAGAAGGCTCCAGGGAGACCTTAGAGCGGCCTTCCAGTACCTCAAGATGGGGAGAAACTCTTCAGTAGGGCCTGGTGTGATAGGACAGGGACTAATGGTTTTTAACTAGAAGGAAGCAGATTCAGACTGAACATAAGGAAAAAGATTTTTACACTGAGGGTGGCGGAACACTGGAATAGGTCGCCCGGAGAGGTGGTGGATGCCCCATCCCTGGACACATTTCAGGCCAGGTTGGACGGGGCTCTGAGCAACCTGATCTGGTTGGAGATGCCCCTGCTCCTTGCAGGGGGGTTGGACTGGATGGGCTTTAAAGGTCCCTTCCAACCCAAACCATTCTGTGATTCTATTTCTGCATAGCAAGAGCTGTTTTTCTGTTACGTGCACAAGTTCTTTAGAGCTAGCGGTTACTGCAGAATCCTAAGTTGCTCAAGCTTACAGTTCTGTGATTCCTCCTTAAAATATTTCGTTCAGTTTTCTGGCTACATCAGGAGAGCCTGTGTATAAAGTAATGGCTAATCAAACACTGTGCAAGTATGCAAACCTGACTTGTGACCCAGAGGTAAGTGTAGCAAATATTTACGTATAGTGAGAGCTATACTAATTGCATTTTTAACTCACTATTAAATGCATTGCAAGTAGAAAATTTGCATATTTTAAGTAATGATTCTTCATGTTGAATCTGAAAATAGTACTTAGTGTTCAAATAACACTTTGTTCAAAGCAATTTACAGCCATAAACTAATTTTTCTGCTAAACTGTCCTGTGAGGCAGGAAAATACTAAGTGTTCTAATTTACAGGATGAGAACGGAAGACAGAGAAACAGGTTTATTTGGAAAGGTGTTCCTGAATTTATTAGGATTCTATTTTGTGGTCCTCAAAAGGCAATGGGATACTATGAAAGCTGTGCCTCAAACTTGCCCAAGGACTAGCCATATTTTGAAACAGAAACTTAGCTTCTTTTGGCACAGCAATGACCTTTATGAAGCTTCCAAAATATTTGTCTTTTAAAAAATTTGTCTTCAGTCACAGAATCATAGTCATAGAATCATAGAATGGTTAGGGTTGGAAGGGACCTTTAAAGGTCATCTAGTCCAAGCCCCTGCAAGGAGCAGGGACATCATTTGATGCAGCAGTCAAATGTTTTGAATTGACTGTGGTGTTGAATTTAAGTGTTTTTTTAAACTATAAATATTTATAAAATGTTATATCAGGGTTATTTTCAGGTGTTTAAATTTCAGTATATTACTGTGGTTATGTATATCCCAAACAATTCCCCACCCTGCTGATGTCTGAACACTAAAAAAGAAAGGGAATAGAAATGGACTAGTTTTATTTCATGCCCAAACTGAGCAAATACATGAAATGAACAATAGAAATAGGGAAAAGTAATTCACTATAAAGCCTACTCCTGGCATAGCTCAGTGGATTTTAATTCAACTGTGATGATTTACCCAACCTGCAGATTTGACCTCTGGTTTTCAAATTTTTAATTTTTTTTAAATGTGAGCAGGTTTTCTTTAATAAAACTGTAGTGTTTATGTATCTTAAAAGTAGATTTCTGATGTTCAGATTCTATTTATGTAGATTTCGGGCATGTGGTGAGCAGCTTTGCTAAGTACATAGTTTAATGTTAAGCACCCCCATAAGGCATTAATATGAATCCTTGGACGTGTAAACAGGTTACATAGTATTGGAGTGCAGTGTTGAATGAGCTAATGAAACACGAAGCAGAATTATGTTATTTGTATTAAGCTGCTAAACTTCAGAGATTGTGTACGCAGGATTCATTGCTTATCATTTTGTTGTTTGTTTTTCTTTCTATACAGACTTTTAACACAACCAATGTGACTAAATTGTGTCCGGGTGCTCAATGTACTTTTGCTTTTTATGGAGGAGAAAGCCTGTACCATAAGTACATCTTCATCTTCCAGTTAGCCAATGCCTTTGTGTTTCTCTGGCTAGTGAACTTTGCAATTGCACTGGGTCAGTGTACCCTTGCTGGTGCCTTTGCCTCTTATTACTGGGCCTCTCGAAAACCAGCTGACATTCCACTGTGGCCGCTCTTCTCTTCATTTGGACGAGCAATACGGTAAGACCGTGGAGCTGGATGTGAGCCTTGTCACGTATCCAAGAAGTGCTCTTTTTATGTCTAGGGAAGCCAGACATAGAACATCAAATGAAAATGGTTAGTCAGCATTGTGGTTTAACCCCAGCAGGCAGCCAAAGCCCCACCCAGCTCTCTCCCTCACAGTGGGATGGGGAAGAGAATCGGGCGGGTGAAAGTGTGAGAACGCATGTGCTGAGATAAAGACAGTTTAATAGGGAAAGCAAAGCTGGAATAAGGAGTTCATTCACTGCTTCCCATCGCAGGCAGGTGTTCAGCCATTTCCAGAACAGCAGGGCTCCATCGTGCGTAGCGGTGACTTGGGAAGACAAACTCCGTAACGCCCAACATCCTCCTCGTCCTCCTCCTTCTCCCCAGCTGTTACTGCCCAGCACGACATCAAACGGTGTGGGATCTCCCTTGGGTCAGCTGGGGTCAGCTGTGCCGCCTGTGTCCCCTCCCAGCT
>JAAGAY010136337.1:0-29095 GCA_011801015.1 Ardeotis arabs | reverse complement strand
GCTGGGGGGGGGGGGGGAGGGTGGGTGGAGGGGGTGCAGAGAAGCGGGGAAGGAAATAAGACGTTTTAGAAAGCACCGGAGTCGGTGATGCGGGAAGAGAAACTTGCGGTGGGGCCGGGAGGAGCGGCCCGTCGGAAACCGCTGCGGGTCCGCGGATGCTCAGGGGACCCTTAGCTCTGCGGCACCTCTGCTGGGGCCGACGAGGGCCTGCGTCCCGCACCTGCCCGGTACGGAGGGAGGGTTTGGAAGGGCTCCGGCCCCTCTGCCCGCGAACGTGGTGCGGGCGGAGGGCCGCGCACGGACACCCGGCGCGCATCCATGCGTCTCTTCCCCCCGCCCTCCCCACCGCCTCTCCCAAGCGCAAAATGTAAATGGCACCGCGGCGAAACGCTTCTTTCAGTCTGGGTCTATAGATCCTCTGCCTCGGGTCCTGATGTATGTAAACGTTTATGGATGTATACGTGTATCTGTACCCGCGTGTACGCAGATGTATAAATACGCCAGGAACTCGGCCGGTGTCCGTCCCGCCGCGCTTCGCAAACTTTCTCGCCCGCAAGCCCACCCGCGTTTTCATAGGTCGCTCGCCAGCGCGCCTGTCACCCACGAGCGATCCCCACGCCCGTGAACCGCGAGGGAGGCGAGTGCCAGCGAGGTGAACCGGGGCGGGCGGCTGCTGCAGGGGAACACTGCCACCTCCCGGGAGCCGCACCGGGAGCGGCCCCGAGGGGGTCCCCGCAGCTGCCTTCGAAATCCACGGAGCTGGGTGAGTGGGAGATTCACTTCTGCCCTCCGGTTTTGTTCAGTCCGGGGCTCAAGCCCTGGATTTGAGGAGAAGGCTGGGGAAAAGCTGGCGAAACAAGGGCACGGCTGCCACTGGCTGAGCAAGCGCCGAGCGCATTCCTCTGGGAGAAGGAGCGGATGCGCAGCGTGTGGGAGCCAGGATTGCTGTCAGCAGAGAAATATGCCACAGGTTGACCCTGGCGTTATGTATTTATACCGGGCATAACCCACACTAGGTTCATATTTCTTACGCTAATTAATTGAATTACACTTGCGCCACAAAAGCAAATTGAATGAGGCACTCGCATTTAGATTTCTATCTAAAGAGAGCATCTTTCCCTGAGATTACAGCTTAAAAACAAAAGCCAGAAGCGATAGAAGGAAGCAAAAATACATTTTTATTTTACAGAGGAAAACACAAATAGTTTAAATGGCTTCTCCAAAACCATCCAGGAATTCTGTGGCAAAGGCAGGACTGAACCCAGGTCTCCTGTGCAAGAACAGCTTTGGATATGACAGAGCTCCTTCCCAATTAATGTCATGCAGCTGTTGACCAATTCAGGGTGAAAAGGAGTTTGTGTGTTAACAGTTGAATAGGATCTGTGTTTTAAGCAACACAAAAATGCATTTCCTTTCTGTGTACTTCTCTATAGGCTTAGTGTATCTGAAGAGCAAGAGGGAACTTTTTTATCAATTTCCTGGTGCAAGCTATACTAACATGACAGTATTCCCAATCGTATAACATGCACATACGAAACGGTGAGCGTATGCACTCACATTCAGGTATCCTTGGATCCAGCTGCAGAGAGGAGGCAAACTTTTCACTGGATTGAATTTGGCATTGTATAAAGCTCCCCTCCTTCATCTACCTTTCGCATCATGCCTGCTCAGGAGGAACAAAACATTGAAGTTCGTATTAATTTTTGAGAATAAGTGAGAGTACCAGAAATAAGATTTTAAAGTGATATTGGTATCTAGTTTGCCTTGAAAATAGTAGGAGTTGGGAGGTAGGTGCTTAGGTATTTGAAACTCTGTCCATGCTCACCTTTTAGAGTCCAGCCCCAGCAAAAGCAACAGTGACTTCATATTCAGTATGCTGCATGCTAATACCTCATGCTCAGCTTCTTTAGAAAGACTTTTTAACATTATATTATTCTTGTAAATATTATTCTTCTTACAACTTTTCCACATGAAGTAGATCCATGGGTTTAGAGCCACAGCCATGCAAGTACTTCCCTGATATGGATCTGCCACTATCAGTCCGCAGAAACGCAAACAGGGGTCACGTCCCGTGGACACGTCCAACAAGGAGATAAGAGATGTATTGTCCTTATTGATACAGAAATGTTCTTCATGCAAAGAAGGTCCATGGATTTCCAATCTATATACCTGTCACTTTATAATTAATACATTCTAATCCACCCTCCTCAGCCTCCCAAATGGTTCCTGTTCAGCTGAATACTTTCATCCTTGAATTATTATTTACATGTTACATCTGTAGTGTTTGGAGCTGAACCCCATGTTATTTACACTGAGATGTTTCCTTTGTTAAGTTAAAAAAAAAAAAAGTCTTCTGAGTGACAGCAATAATAGTCAGGATTTACTGCCAGCCGTGAATTTCCTGTCATCTGAAAAACCTGTAGATGATTTTTCTTCTCTGTTTTCCTCGTGTGCTTTGTATAAGTGTGAATTACTGATATGAACACAGTGTTGTTATGGCTGTGTCAACAGTAAATACTACTTCTAGCTGCTGCAGTAAATACTACTTCTAGCTGCTGCAGAGTACAACAAGACAGTGTACAATTAGTACCATGTGGTATGGAATTAATTCACACCGTAATCTATAGGCTTTTCCAGCGTTCTCATCAAGTCAGTAGGATATTAGTCACACATCAGAGTGGGAAGAAGAATATACTCTGTGATTAAGGCAGTGTGCTAGAAAGCTGTAGTAGGTCGTAGGTGAAAATCTTCGGTGTTGCTGGTCTGGAAGAGAGGAATAGCTCTTGGAGGCCATGGTCCTTCATGGTGCGACGTGCCCTGAGAGGGCCATAGTTCCACCAACAGCCGCTAAAGTCACTCAAACCAAGAGTGAGTCCTTAATCGCTTTGCTATTACTTTTGTCCCATATTATGAAACAAAGGGGGCCTTAGGTTCTCCGTGATCCTCCAGAGGAGGAAGAAAATGTCTTGTTTCATTAGAGTAAATGATTACTGTGCTTTGCTTTGAAAAAAAGAAAATAAAGCAGAGAAAGAAGTCCTCTCTGAAATGAAAAGATTTCTTTCTACATTTCTTAAAGCAGCCTCTTAGCAATGTTTTGGATGAAAAAAAAGACCTGTGACAGAAACATCATCTAATCTGGAAAGTCTGTGCAGGACTGAAAGCTCTGATTACTTCAGCCCAGCTCACTCACGTTTTAGGAAAATTGTTTTACTAAGGAGCAGAGAATTTGAAGTGAAATTTCAATTGCAGAAAGAACTGATGTCACCAGAGGAGAAAGTATTCTCACACACACGCACAGAAAGGGAAAACTGAGGAGTTTGGAAAGAGGTCATAACATGAAATGGAAAGAGTCTGTTTAAAGAAATTAACTGAAAATGATCCCAAGCTTGAAAGTGGCTGAAGCAAAGCAAGTTGTTTTTTTTAAAAAAAAAAACCAGAGGTTCTTCTTTGCAAGGTGACATGGAGTTATGGATGCAGTGTGAAAGAAGGTCTACGCATGTCATGTAGCAGCATAGATCAGGGAACTTAGAAACCAAGAAATGCATAGAATTCATTATTTTCTTTCCTGTCCACAGCAGCATGAGCTTCTCTGCATTTGGATGGCATCCTATGCGTGAATGTGTGCACCATCTGCAAAGAAAGGGTTCCACCCCATTGCTGAGAGCTGTTAACTGAAGCCAGAGCAGCTTTAACCAGTCATGCCAATTATGAGTTCATAGTGGTCACCAGCACAAGTCAGAGAAGATCTGGGGACAGAGCTGAGGGGGCAGGTTGGGCAGGAGCAGCACAGAAGCTGAATTAAATGAGCAGGGTAGTGGGGTGGTGACCCTCAGCATCCTGAATTGCAGAAAGGCAGGTGTCCCTGTTTGCACACTGGTTGTGGTAGAAGTTTACCAAGCTCTGCTGGTGGGTAAATGTTTGACTAGCGAACAGCTCCTCCACCTCCCCCAAGATCAAGGGAAGCAGACAGATAAAACAGCATGTATACCTTTGTAACCTCTTTTTTTTTTTGAATTATATTAGTACAACTATGGGCAAAATTTAGCCCAAAATACATTAGCCTGCAGCCTGGGGAAAGCATCCCCTCTCACTCAATTTCTCCTGAAAAAGCCATTCTGATTTCGCTGTGTTTTTCCTGGAGTATCAGTTTGGTAATGGTTCCCATGAAAAATAACACATCCCGATTTTTTTTTTTTTTTAATTTCCTTACCAACATTTCATGGCTTCCGTAAAATTAGAAAATACTGTAAGCACATATTATTTGTATTATGTAATTATTAGCAAGCTAATGACCAGTGAGCTACTTAGCTAACATGATCCTGAAGTACTCCTTTATTTAGTTGTAACTTACAGTGTTTTTTCAAATCATTAGGTATAGCTTTTGCTGAACACTGTTGATAAGCTTTTATGATTTTTCTAGATCAAAAGGTGATGTATTTACAAAAAATCTCAAACATAATGTGATGTAAGCCCAAATGTCTCAGAATCATAGTCTAGCTTAATAACCTCTTTTCCAGCCATAGCCAGCAGCTGGTGTTTAGTCAAAGAGTGGAAGAAATAGGAGCATCACTGTGTAAGAATCATTCCAACAGTCTGTTAGGCTGCAGAGGGACTTTATGAGCTGCAGTTTGCATCAGCATTTTATTCAATAGCTTTTTGTGGACATTTCTACCGTGCAGCAATAAAAAAAAAAAAAAATCAGAATCAAAGATAATGCTGGAAAGAAAAGGTCATAAATATTACCACATCTAAATGAAGCTGTTTTGAAACAAACACACTCTAAAGTAAAATTTCAGAATTCTGAAACATTTTTAAAGATTTTAAGTTGGTTATTTTTAAGCTTAGGTGTTCTCAATGAACATTCGTCTTAATGAATGTTATAGAGATCTTCATTAATGGGCAATTTCAAAAAATGATTTATTTTCATTATGATTCCAAATGAAAATCCTTTTTCAATTCTTGATCATTATAATTATATTTAAAAAAAAAAAACCTGAAAGCAACTATTCTCTGAATTGCTGTGGGTAAGTTGATCTCAAACAAAGTTGTTCTTATAACCATCTGTGCTTTCTTTGGTTTATACCATGAAGTTTGGGTTTCTGGTATTACGAGTAAGCCTGCTATCCTTATCTTTCAAAGAGCCTGCTCCCTTTTGGAAGTTGGCTTTTCACTAGCTAGTGTTCACTAGCAAGGAGTTCCACAGCTTAGCCCAGCGGTGTTAAGAAGCGTTCTCTTTCATCCGTTTAATGTTAAACACTTTTAAATTTTATTTATGCTTCCCTTTGAATTTGCATGATGAAAAAAGGTACAGATGACAGACTATAGCTAGTCAGGTAGCTGTGAAAGACATGAAATAACATATTTTTTTCCACCATCTCACTAAGAAGTGTTCAATTATCAGCTGTAAGATCTTGTATCTCAGGTCAGGAATAAAACTTCATAAAAGTCGGAGTGTTTGTGTAGAATGGAGCATCTCCTCCTCATTGTGCTGTATGGAGCAATCCCAGCTCAGAGAAGTGTCTTTCTTAAGAGGGAACAGGGAACAGCAGCTGGGGTATCTTTCCCTGTTTTCCCCTTGGACAGTGCTAACCTCCAGCCCTGGGACAGGCTGCCTCTACACAAAAATCATCCAAGAAGCCAGTTTCCTAAATCCTTCTCCTAAGGTGATGGTCTTAGTACCTCCCATAGCCCCAGTTTCAGATGCGACCTCATCCTTGTCACATGGAGACTAAATCCAGTGTTTCCTAGTACGTTTGATCTGGTCTTCTCAAAACACTTCATCGTGCTCCTTCTTTCTGTTGTGCCTGCCTCCACCATCGCCTGCTTTCCCCTTTCCCCCCATCAGAGGCAAGTCTTACTCCACATTTATTCTCTCTCCAGTCCCTTTGTCTCACCTCTGTCACTCCTTTCCAGATTATGCTCAACAGCTTCACTAGAAGATCCCAGTCTCTTCTGTGCAAGAGACCATACCATGTACACTTAGCATTACTTTGATCTATAGGGTCTATGATGTTGTCTTGAGCCCCATGCCACCTCCCGGACACCTTCTGACCAGGGTGGGATAACCACTGCTCTTCCTCATCACCTCTTTGGGGATCTCACATCTACTAGCGGTAAAACTGTCTTCAAATGCTTCCCTGCCAGCTTCCCTGCCAGGCAGGGGATGTTTCACCTACAGTCATCACCGGAGGGGATCAGTCCACAAATCAGGAGGAGGGAACCAGCACCTGGAAACCAGAGAAAACAGCTGAAACCTCTGGTTTCCAAATGCTAGTTCCCTCCTAGAAAAATGTCACCGCAGTTATCATAGATGTAGTCAGTGGCTTTACTCGTGATCATGCTTCCCTGAAGGCAGAGAGGAAAAAGTGAAGTTGAAGACACTGACAGTTTTCCTTTCTGTGTCTTCCTGGCAAAGCAAAAACCTCAGCAATATGGATAACAGCAATATATTGGAGTTGGGCTTTTTAGCACCATTGTTTTATTTCCGAGAGATGGGTTACACAATAACTGCAAAAGCAGCAGCCTCTACTGGAGACCTATATGTGCCTCAGCACCAGGCAAACAGAGACTTGGATAAAGATGGTTTAACAAACAGGCCAGATTAAGTCCTAGAATAATTGGCAGATAATTTTTCCCCCATTTATCTGGTCTGCAAAGGAGGGAAGTGTGCCAGCAGTTGACTGTTTGGGCATCAGAGCATACATATTACTGTCATGTGTTTTTTATCATTAAGCAGATTTTTTTGGTATCTGGGAAAAGAAAAAGAAACGAGGATAATAGGACTTATAAGACATCGCAACATCTTAAATGTTTGTGTGGCAAGTGGATATGAATATATCTATAAAGACCTGTTCTGGGCTGGTTCCCTGTCCCTTTTTTGGAAAAAGAAAGAATGCATCACAGCAGCTGTATTTCGTATGGATTTCTACTAGGATATTTTGCATATACATGTAATTTTAAAAGGCATTAAAATAATAAGAGAGAAATAATAAAATAGCTGTCTGTTATGACTGCTGTGGAGTTTGTGTGTTCAGTCCAAAGTAATCTCCTTGCTTATTAATCCTCTCAGTGAGACTGAGGACCAGCCTTCCTCCCCAAAATAGCTATTTTTCCCAAAGAAAGAAGTTTATTTTGTTTTCTCTAGGAAAGGAGTAACTTACTAATTCAAACTGAACAGCAGAAAGAGGACCTCTATATGAGGTCTATCAGAAGTAAAAAAAAAGCAGGAAGAGCCATAAAGAAAGCAATAAGTGAATTTTAGCCCAAATCCCAGCACAGTATTATAATTAAATGAAAACAAGATGAGTCAGATGCCCTCTCAACTCTATCGGTGCCACATCATTCCTGAAAAGACCGGCATAGGAGTCTGAAGAAAGTTGACTCTGCCTAACAGGCTTTCGTTTGGCTCTCCCTCTCCCAAAGCTGAGGTCTGAGAGAAGTCGCTCATTGGTTCTGAGTACGGGAGAAACCGCCCTGAGCTGATGCTCCTCCACGAGAAGTGGTGTGCTCTGCATCCATCTTCTACCTGGGTCCTGTAAGCAAATGCTGGTGGATCTGCACATGGCTTGAGTCAGCCCTTGATGCATGGAAAACACAAGCTGGGAAGTCAAAGATGCTAGCAAGATAACCTGAGGGAAGTAAACTTTGGTGAAGTTCTGAATTCATTTTGTTCATGTTATGGAGGAGAATAAAGTGGAAAAGGAACTTGGCAGTGGGAAGACGAAGGGCGAGGAAGAAAAGAGGTAGCAGCTGAAGCAACTACAGTCCAGCAGTTACTGTCCTACATTCACATTCAGCCCATACAGTCAAACTCCTTCAGAAAATGGACATCCCCTTGCTGATGTGCAAGGAAGGGAGGGGAGGGCTGCTCCAGCATAATGTGTGTGGAGGCCTTGCTGCCTTCCCAACCGAGTCGGTCTCATAACTAGGCTTTGCAATTTTAGATCTAGTACATCATGCCTTGGCAACTGAAGTGGTGCTTGATATCTGTATGTTTTTTCATCTCTGTAATTAAACCACCCTCACCAGTCACAGCAGTGACTGGCTAGCACGATGTTGGGAACTGGGATCCAGGGCTTTAACAAGAGGAAACAACCACTGCCTCTGTCTTTCTTAAAGGCAGTAAAATCGTGTTCCCTTTCCCAGTTCAGCTTTTACCCCTGTCCTGGTTGTTAACCACCGTAAGGGACCTCCAATCTGGGCGATCGGACCGCATAATAAGGTGTAAAGGTTGTACACAAATTTATGGTGCTTGCACCCAGAGCTTGAATTTAATGGCTTAAGGCATAAGCTTTCCAAAGCACCCCTGAATAGAAAAAATCAAAGAAAATTCAAGCTGATTACATCATATGCTCCCAGACAGGTAGGTTAGGCTCCTCCAGAATGTATATGACTTCAAAACTTTAATAGGTAACATTCTACCACAGTGCACATCACAGCTGTGTCTGAGGTACAGGATGGGTCTTTCTCTCTATAAAGTCCCACTACCATCCCAAGAAAGAAAAAGGATAATAAGATAGGATGGCTATCTGTTAAGTCTATAATTTGAGACCCGTTAGCTCAAAGGTACTTTCCAGGATATGGCCTAGCTGAGAGACATCCTTCCAGTTTCATACATATTAATTGGATTAGTAAACAGAGGAAATTTTTGAGGGTTTTTCCAGACCTTCCCGAATATGAAATGACCTTTATGAAAGCTTTAAGGGCTCAGTGAAAATTGAAAGTACCTAATATTTCAGGAAAGCACGCAGAAAAATCCTTCTTTCCTAGTGTTTTTGAGTTGCATGTACAAGATGCATCGGAACAGTCATGGAAATAAATGTTCATTAGATTTGTTCAACTAGGCGTACTTCACATGTTTTAATCTTTCCACCCAAGGAGACCTCAACTAATCTAATGTATACACAGAATGATTCTTCATTTGTTTAACAAGTCATTAAGAAGAGTATGAATTTGAAACACTAACCTAATCTCTAGCATCAACAAAAGTTATGTCAGGTTGTATGTTTGCAAGGCCTAATTGCTGGCAGTTATTTCTTTCAGCAGCCAAACCATTTTCATGAATGACTTATTTCCACAATGAATCTCCTGAAATTAAGCCAATTTTTCATATATTTTGCATTGAACTTAAACACAGATCAGTTGAAGCGGTCTGTGTCTCCAAAACAGCATTCTGCGGACAAAAGCGTGCATGCCCTTGGGTTGCTGAAAGTAGTAGACTGTTTCTGCTTTTCTCCTCACTGTTGCTGTTCAGATAGGAGCAGTTTTCAAATTAATTTGTAATGGTGTGCATTACTATATTCATTGGGCTGGACTAGACCCCTGTCTGACTTCTTTGCACCAGCCTCGTGGTACAAGGATACTATAAAAACTGATCTGGTCCAGAATGGTATATTTCAACAGTCCACATGGATGTAAACAGCTTGTCCAAGAAGCAGTATGGACAAGACTCAGGTGTTTATATACCAACTGTGTCTATTAGGCTTAGATAAAGTGTGATGTGAACTAAAAATTTCATTGTTTTTTAAGAAAGTATGTGGTCTTCATGTTATTTGTTCTTTACTTTTGAGCCATTGAGACTTAAAAGAAAAGACTCTTCAAAAATTTTTGGAGGTGGTAAAGTGGAGACTAAAGTATTGAAGTGGGCAGGCCAGAAGCAGAGCTGTGGCATGTATCTTGCAGAAAGAGAGGCACAAGCATGCTCTCATGGCTCTCGTTGCACATCAGTGAGATGAACGGGAAGGTGCTCATGGCTACTGCTCAAGATGCTGTTACACTTTGTTCAGTGGAACTGGGGGTCTTGCTAGGTTAGTTTGGTGAATCTCTTACTTGGTTTGCAAACTACAAGTGGCCCATGGGCTGTCAGCTGAAGAGGTAATTTCAAGATTTTCTGTTTATTCTTGAGTGCTAGGAACTTACTGACTGTCTGAGTAGGATTCTCGTTATTTTCTGTAGAGCTTTTTTCTTTTTCCAAGCAAATCCCAGTTGACTGGACCTCTACAAGCAGGACACAAATCTTCAGATCTTCAAACTTCAAGTATATATTAAAGCTTCAGATCTTCAAACTTCAAGTATATATTAAAGCTTTGCTTTGGGGATAAAGGCAAGGGTGAGTTTGCCCTGCAGAATTAGACATAAAGTATATTCTTGCTGTTGTAAATCTGATCTATCATCTACTACTACTAACAAAAAAAAATGCTTCATAAACATAGATATTTTATTATACAAAACCTGCACTGAGGTTGTAAATCTGATCTATCATCTACTACTACTAACAAAAAAAAATGCTTCATAAACATAGATATTTTATTATACAAAACCTGCACTGAGGAGATACAAAGGGTATACTAGTGGGTGTCAGTATTATAATGAGCATAATTAATTTGGATATGTATCAAGACCAGTGTTGAGCTAAATATTTACAAAAAAATTGACTCATCATGTTGCTCTATTAGTCTTTAATTGCAGAGCTGTAAAAATAAATGTAATGTTTCCCAAAGCCAACTTCTGTCTTCATTTGCAACCTTGCTCATTGTCACACAAAATTTAATGTATTTAGTATTTAAGATCCTGAAATTTCAGTGTAATCTAAACACTAGCATTCAGATTTTCATGGGTTTGCATTTAAGACTCTTTCTTTATTCATCTGTTCATTTTTAGGTTCTCTAGTGGCCTTGAATGAAAGTGCGAAAACAGTATCTGTTAAAAGATTGCATTTATAAATAGAATACTTTTGATATTTTAAGTCATATAGATATCCTACGGCTTTAATTACTTATAAAATCCAGTCCCTCTGAAGTATAGAAATCCCATCACATACACATCTGTGTCTGGATGATGGAGATTTGTGTCCTGCTTGTTCACATGGGTAGACTGATACCGTAGCAAAAGATGTAATAACAGCTAAGAGCAGGCCTTTGAAGGGCTCCATTTTGAGGAACTGTTATTTTTCATGCTGTTAAAATTACTCTTAATCAATTGCTTCAGTATTCGTTTGTTGGTTCCAAAAAAAAAATAATCCTGGAGACACTGATAATCTACTTACTTGGAAAAATACATGTTTAACAAAATGTACCTTTTAGAAATAAGCCCTTTATAAAATCTTGTAATATTCAGTACAGAGAAACACTCAAATCCCATAGAATTCACTGAAAAAAATATTGCGAATTTCAATAGGCTTTTGTTGATTAGGCAATTGTGGAGGCAAATACTTTCTGTCACCACAAAAGCTCTGCTTCCTTTCTTTGTATGAACAGCATGATTAGAAATATAAAGATTACAGACTACACCATGCAAAATCGTTCATTAATAGCCTATAGAGCCCATTAAGCAAAATAATTCCAAGAACTTTTAAGCTTAAGCTGACAATGAATGCAAGATAGCAAAACTGTGTAGCACAGTGTAGCACTTAAGCGGGACAGGGCGCATGCCAGCCCCAGTGAAGAAGCTTTGCTCCATTTATTCAGAGCTTTTCTCTGCCTATCCTTTGGCATGCTACTGAGTCACTTACATATTGGTTGATGTATTTGGGTTTTTTTCTGTATCAAGCACTGCCTTTAAAGCATCAGAATGGCTCCAATTACTGATTAAAAAAAAAAACATTATCATTATCGTTATTATCTGAGCTAGACAGAACTGTGCTGGAATCGTGCATGATGGCAGCAGCACTGAGCAGCGTACCTGAGCGTGCTTTCTTCTCCAGCCATAAAGATGGGGCAATCACTTCAGGGCTGAGCATGAATCAGCAGCCTGAGTGAGGGCACAGGATCATCATCGCCATCCCTCGTCTATGCGGAATTGGCGGAATTGGAAGCCACTGCCCATGATGCAATTAGACCTCCAGGTTAGCTCTCTGGACACAACGTCAGCTAGTCCTGAATCTGTTGTCAGGCATTTTTGATAAACAACAGGAGATGTGGCAAAAAGAGGGTTTAGTACAACATTTTTATTCCAAGTTATACTAAAGTCAGTATAAAAATGTTGCTATTTTCATTATCCCCTGCAAGATTCTCCAGCAAATTGCTGAGAAAATATTTTCTCTTCCCTCCAAACTGTTTTTAGAGCTGCAGCTTATTGTTTATCTCTTCCACACTGCAATCCTGTACGTTTTTTCTAAATAATTCCCAGGAGAGAGAGGCATGGATGCTTGCAGCATCTACCTCTTTCTAAATTAGCATTACAATCTGTTGGATAAATGGAGTGCTCTTGTAAGAAAAGTTTTTCAGAGTACTCACAGAATACAGGTTTTATTTAAAACTTGGAAGCCTCATACTCAGATCATACTTTCTCAAGATGGCAGTCAAGAAAGAGCTTAGATCTTCTTGAAAATCTTTTTTAAATTGAATGTATAGTTGTTAGTGGCTCCTCATGCACAGTGCTAGAAAATGAGAGAACAAAGCTGGTGCAGACTTCTTCAGATGTTCATCATAAAAGCTATTTAGGTGCATTCAGCAAGAAGTCTGCATTCCTGCAGACCCTACCATAAAAGGTCCAAATATGTGTTCCCTACAGAGCCTTGTCAACTTTTTTTTTTTTTGCAGCTGACTCATATTCTGAAGAGATCAAAGTCAGAGAGGAAAAAACATGAAATACTGTATTTTACACTTTATCTTCCCCAGCAGGTTACCTGAAAGATCTTTTTAAATGGACTATTCCTCTTGCAAATCACTCCATTAACTGCAAAATGTTTGGTCAAACACTGTACTCATTACTTTGCAGAAATAGAAGGGAATTTTATCAAAAGAACAAGCCATCTGACCCCTCAAAAGCCAGGCAGCCACAGTGCCTCCGCAGCAAGCAGGGCAGCAGAGCCAGGAACTTTACTTAGAGTGAAACAGTTGTTGTACCACTGCAGGAGTATAGCATCCTCATGAACAGCACGTGTCAAGTGCTACTCAGCTGACATAAGGACTTGAAACTGTGAAGGGCTCTTCACAGAAGCTGGTGAAACTAAGGAGGAATTTGGATTTTACCTTCAGCGATGCAAACACAAAACATAAAAAGCTTTCCCTGCTCGGTTGTGAATGAAGCATGACACATACAAAATTCAGAAAATATTTTTTGAGTAGTTAGTGGCACAGACGTAGCAAGAAGGGCATGAAAAGGAGTTTGAAGACCCTCCTGCTGAAATAGGCACTGTGAAGCAGCATGTGCATTCCTACCTCAAGCAACGGGGCTGCAGCATCCACCCAGGGTGGTGGTTCCATTGATACGTTCAATGCATAGGGTTAATAGCATCTGTCTTCTCATTTAGTCAGAAGAACCATCTGTCCAACTTGTATGGACATTGAGATTAGTAAAGCAATGTAGTAACTATCATTACAAATTATTTTCAAATTCTATATTTATAAACAAATGAGAAAGTCTCAACAGCCTGAATTTTTAGACACAGTGGATTTGATAATTACACTAATCTTTTAGGAATTTATTAGGTACTTATTCCTTGAGTACCTAAGGAATTACATCATTACTATTCCACAACCTACAAATGAGTTCCCCATTTCTATAGACCACAGTTCTGACATTTGGTGTGACATCAGCAGATACAGAAAATCTGTGAATTCAATACAGTGTCTAATATGTACAAATACAATGTTTTCAACCTTTTTCTCAATCCTTTAGCATACATAATATTGTTTCTTCTCTGTGTATCCTTTCTCTCTGCACAAGTTAAATTAATCTTCTGTTTTCCTTCTTACAGCCTTTAGCTAATGTCTCAATGAACTGCAAATGTTACTGTAGATAAACCATAGTAAGGTCATTTGGTTAAAAGCAGAAAAGATGATCTTTGACAGTATCCTGAATGTTATTTCACAGACATTTCTTTTAGATGGTGCACTGGACTCAATTTTATTTAACGTTGTCAGTTGTAGTCATTCACGTGCTTTGCTCATTTTTTTTCCAGGTACACAAAAATGAAGACTGCCACCAATATCTATATTTTCAACCTTGCATTGGCAGATGCCCTAGCAACAAGTACTCTGCCATTCCAGAGTGTGAATTACTTGATGGGAACATGGCCATTTGGTACAATCCTTTGTAAGATCGTTATATCCATAGACTACTACAATATGTTCACCAGTATCTTTACACTCTGCACCATGAGTGTGGATCGCTACGTAGCTGTTTGCCACCCAGTTAAGGCCCTTGATTTCCGTACCCCCAGAAATGCCAAAATTGTCAATGTCTGCAACTGGATTCTTTCTTCTGCCATTGGTCTGCCAGTTATGTTCATGGCAACTACTAAATACAGGCATGGTAAGTCTGGCTTTTATTCCAAAATTGAGTATTTCAATGTTTAAACTCGCCTCTGCATTGTTTCGCTTTATTGTAGAGGCGTTGAGATAACTTCTGACCTCCAACCTGTATAAAGCACATGTCAGTGCAGAGGGACCCCTTCAGCAATTTTGCGTCTGGCTGTAGTTGTCTAGATGCAGGACTGCACATGATCTCTCGTTTACAACAGGCAGCTGCAGCTCCTTCTGGGAGCTCATGCAAGTCTCGCTGCCCCACACAGTTGCTGTAGCGTTTGGAAAAGCATCTATACCTGCCTGCCTTCTGCTGTGGGGTAGTTCTGTGCACTTTCCCATGGGACAGAAGCCTGTGCTTTACCCAGGATATTCCTCCTGAAGTTGGCACTTGTAGCGGTTTTGGCCCTAATCTGGCAGGACGTGACACTGAATGGAGAGCACGTTCCGGATCACTGCTGCTCAAAGACATTCCATGAAGCAACAGTATCTCAGCATAAGTCCAAGCCCTCTGTTGTGCACAGTTACCAAGTGTTATGTCATCCTCTTCTTCCTTTGGCCCTGAAATGCCCAAACTCTGCACAGAGACAGTGGTTAAACCATCTTTTTTTCACCCCTCTATATACTGAAAGTGAAGATTAGTCCAAGTTTAAGCATTTATGACAATTCATCTCTTTTTCTTGTCCAATATACATGCAATTCCAAGAAATAGAGCACAAAAGAGAACATGTTATTTCAGTTTTGTTTTTCTAACTCATACTTCACACATGTTTTGCAGCACTGTGTCCTGTCAATGCTTGTGCTGATGACCAGTCACAGATTGCTTCATTTTAGCTGTTTACTCAGTAAATCCTCATGCATTGCCTACGATACTTAACACAAAAGGTTTACAGAAAAGCAAATTAAAAACTGACCTGCTTGTTTTTCTCTGCTATGTTCTTTTTTCTGCAGGCTCTATTGACTGCACACTTACATTCTCCCACCCTGCGTGGTACTGGGAGAACCTCCTGAAAATCTGTGTGTTCATCTTTGCCTTCATCATGCCAGTCCTGATCATTACCGTCTGCTATGGGCTGATGATTTTGCGCCTGAAGAGTGTTCGCATGTTATCTGGCTCCAAAGAGAAGGACAGGAACCTGCGGAGAATCACGAGGATGGTTCTCGTAGTGGTGGCAGTGTTTATCGTCTGCTGGACTCCCATCCACATTTTTGTCATCATTAAAGCCCTGGTCAACATCCCAGAAACTACTTTCCAGACTGTCTCCTGGCACTTCTGTATTGCTCTAGGGTATACGAATAGCTGCCTTAATCCAGTCCTTTATGCATTTCTAGATGAGAATTTCAAAAGGTGTTTCAGAGAGTTCTGCATCCCCACTTCCTCAACCATTGAGCAGCAAAACTCCACCCGAGTCCGACAAAACACTCGTGACCATGCTTCCACTGCCAACACTGTGGACAGGACTAACCATCAGGTATGACTAGCAGTGGAGATGTCATGTCTGGATCCAAGCCTCCTGCTTGGAGATGACATGTGTTCTGAAGTTACGGTTTATACTGATTTGTAGCTATTTGAAGAGCTTAAACCTGGTTATGCTTACACAGAGACCCCAGTCCTGCATGGTGCTAGTTGTTCTGTCCTCAAGTTGATGTCTAGAAGCTGTGGGCTTTCAAAGGTACCTTGCATGGTCGGGTCCAGCGTGCATGCATATACACAGCACACAATATAGTGTTTCATTGATATTTACAACAGGTGACTGCTTTAGAACTGGTTGGAGAATAATCACAGATTTCTCTATTCATACTCCTTGTCTGCTGAGGGAGACAGGAGTGGGACAGAATATGTATTTCTCTTTTTCTCCCATTGCAACAGTGAATAAAAAAGAGAAGAAACTGTGCTTGTACACTTTTGATCAATGTACAAAGAAGGCCTACCAGGCCTTGTTTGTCCTGAAAGACATACAAGAAGTAGACAAAGGCTTGTCTACATAAAATTCTTATATCAGATAATTATCTGTGTTGGCTAGGGCCGGGTTTTGAGATAGATAGTAGATAGATATAAATATATACACATCCATATTAAGGAGTATTGTGCCATTTAACGTATATTGAGAATATACGTTTTCCATGTAGAAAAACCCTTTGAGAAGTAGGGATTTTATGATACAGCAGATACCAAGAGAAATAGAGGGTTGGGGTTTTTTTTATATTCAGGCTATTTTTGCTTAGCTTTTGCAAAGAGGCTCTTTTGTTACATGGTTGACATCCACTTGCCATGAAGGCAAATCTTAACATTTGTGCAAGTAACTCATGCACATCACAAGCGCTAAAAAAAGCTTGAGTCTTCTCTGTAATTCATCAAAAAAGAAGAATGAAAGCCACAAGCCTAGTTCATTCCTTGCCATATCAACATCAAACCAAAGCAATACACTTTGGTTGCTCCTGCACCAGTTTCTCTCTGATGCCACTTCAGCCACAAGCTAGCTGTCTTCTCAGGGTGCAGAAGTCGATGGTTTCTTGTGAAAGCAGTTATATTCTTGCCACTCAGCTGCTGCCAGGAAGCCCAGATCAGAACATTACCATCTCCAAACAGACAAAATAGTAATTGCACCAGAAAAGAGGAGGGAGCAGGCTGAAGAGAGAAGGGGAAGCTTTATGAAGCCTCTGCAATTGATGGCGTAGTTCACCAGCATCTGATTCATACACGCCAAACTGCGGCCTGTGAAATCAGCATCTGCTCGTTCTTACCCATACTTTGGTGGTGTAGCAGAACTGCCAAATTTGGCATAGGCGCATACATGTATGTATGTATGTATATATGTGTAGTATTTACTAGGTGTAGCAAAAATTTATTAGACAGATTCAGCTGTTAATAACACATTTGTAACCCTCAGTGGAGTCAATTTCATGCATGTGTCTGACGACAGGATTGTATCTATATCTAGTACAATTACAGCTTCTTACAGGGTAGTGTGTATGCACAAATTTTCTACATTTAATTATGCTCCTTCATATTATTTTTAGGAGAACAGTAGCCTTCTAAACTTCTGCCTTTAGCAGAGATTGATGTGGTACTGCCCAGAGGCTGCGTGAAATAAAGTCTGTTTCCCTGGGCACTGAGCAAACAGAGTAGAAGGTTTTTTTCATTCAGAGGATAGTGCTGAAATTAGTTAAGAAGAGATAAAGCACATGTAAAGAGAACTGAAGGAGAAGACACTGAAAGGCAAGAGAGGTGAGAGGAAGAGTGCAGAGGTGAAAGGGGAACATCAGGAATGAGAGCAGAGTGAGGCAGTAAGGAATGAAACTGAAGCAAAGAGCCAATATGCACAGAACCGAAAAAAAAAAAATGTATGTAGAACTGTAAGAAATTGTTTAACTATCCAGCTTTGACTACTTGGGTGGCTCTCCCTAGCAGCTAGCCATCAGTTTTCCCTAGGACCAAGGAGAAGACAATGCTTGGAAGCTCACGTCCTCATAGATGGGTGGATAGGTCTCTTTGCATGGTCTGGTATTTGAGAGAATTTGAAGTGGCCATAAATGGGCCCAATTTCACTTCCCTCACCACCACCCCTGGAGTCCTTGCTTCAGCAGCTCCTGCTGCTGCCACTGGTCTATTTCTGCCAGATGTGCTCACTGGATATAGAGCTGAGCCTTTTCTCTGCTGCACTGCCCGGAGTACAGCACACCAGCTACTGGGTGCAGTCTTTCTCACTCTCTACAAAGTCTATAGAATACATTCATACCAAGCCATGATCAAACTTCAGTATTAAACTTCATTCATTTTTCTCCAGCAAACATTTTTGTAAGAGACAATATTTTTGTTGTCTGCTACTATGAGAATGACACAAGGTTGTAGGACTAATCTACACTAAAAAGATTCTCTGGGACAGTACTTACAAGTGTAATATCTAATTTTTTAATTATTATTTTTAAATAGAGAAAACCCAAGGGTAAATGAAGCTTTTGCTCTTAGAAAATAAAAATAAAAGAAAAAAAAAAGAAACAAACAAACCACTGTTTGCTCAAACAGTGAGCTTTTGACAGGGCATTCTTTTCACAGGTAAGTGCTTTCTGTACAAGAAAGTCTAGTTGGTATAACTGTATTGATCTAAGTGTACTGACAAGCTCTTTCTTGTACAGATGAGGCCTTGGAGAGCATTTGGTATGAGTTCTAATTGCAAGGCTGTATAGTACTCACCACAGTTGAAGTCATTTTCGGAGAAACAGATGTTCTACAAGTTGCTTTTTTGCCAAATGAGAATTCTTCACTCCTGCTAAAGTTAATGAGAACTGCGAGCACTCAATGGCTCAACAGTTTAGGGCCTCACACACTTAAAGCATTTAAAAATAAGCATTCACTGGTGGAAGAAACAACTGTGTTTTCCATCAGTGCAAAAGCAGTTAACAGGAAACATCACAAATCTTCAAATTACTCTGAGTTAAGATACTGGTCTTTGGCCTACTATGTGGCTCTTTGGCATTACCAGAAAGTTCTTCTAGATTAAGGGTTTGATTCCTGTTTTATCAGCATTTACAGAAAGTGGAAGAGCAGAACAAGTTCAGACCTCCTCCAGAAATGCAGCTTCTTTCAAATGCACAAGGTAGCTAGCACCTGATCCGTAACACTGATGGTGTGTTTGTAGGAATCGTACCTGCTCAGTGGAGGAACATATTTCCGAGGGAGAAAAGATAGGTCTAATCAGGCATGCAAAGTCTGGGAGTGTTGTGAGACTGAGATATTTCACATCTGTCGGGGAAAGCATCCTGTGTTACACTCAGCTACCTCCTGCAGTAAAATGCATTGGTTACTGTTGTTCCAGAGTGAACTTAAAGGCTTGTCTCACTTTAATTTTCAGGGGAGCATATGCAATCTTATAAGTGCATTTGCATGAAGAATTAAGACGCGAGTAGGAGTCACGGAATCCTGGAAAAATTACACACAAAGTAGAGCTGCTTACTTTGAACTTTTCTCTGTATGACCCAATATTGGCAGGGAATGGTAATAAATTACTAGCTTTTATAATGGTTGATTTTTTTTAATGTCATTGACATTAACCTGATTCATAACAAAGACCTTGACAAATATTTTAAAGTAGGTTTTACTTCAGATACACAAAGACTCTGCATTAATTTATCTCATAGATTACTGAATATTTTTAAAATACAAAATTAATTGATAATTATTTTCCTAAAAAGCGTATTTTCCAAATATCTTTTTTTTTGTTAAAATCTATCTGTTAATAACAAAAAAAAAAATCCTAAATACTAAAAAAATTTATTAATAATAATTATAGTAATCTGAGAAATTGAATTTGTTTCAGTGAGTTAGTTTCTTTGTGACCCATTTAAGTTTTTAGAGCAGCCTCACCTGAATGTATCCAAGCAACAAAGCAAGTTATGCGTAGGCACATTTTCAGGACTATTTAGTCATCCTATGTCAATATTTTTTATATTTTTAGTCTCTGATGCTTTCTTCTTAACTGCTGAAGTATCTAAATGCCGTAACAGAAGTTGCAAGTCCCTCTCATATGCTGAAAATGAGGCCTTAGATATGTTCAGTAACCAGAAGCCCTGTGTTCAGCCCTGAAAACTTTGCCCTTATTGCTTGGATTGACAGCCACATATAGAAATAAAAAATTATTTTGAAGTTGAAACAAGGAAAAACTGAAAGCTAGTTTCACTTTGATTCAATAAATGAATTTTAATTTTCCCAGTGCTATTTGACAGATTGCAGACAAATATGGGGAATGTGCTGGTGAGTCCAATGCAAAAACATGACAAAAACTGGGTAAATTTTGTAACTCCAAACCTTGGCAGATTCACATCTATCTGCATTAATAGGGAATGGCTTTTCTGTGTATTTTTAGAAAATGGACATACCTCCTTTGTAAATAATACTGTATTTCAGTAATAATTATGAAGTATTAATTTCTTATAAAGTTCATTTCTGGCAAGATAATGACATCTATGAAAAGATCGTCTAAGTTCAGTAGATACTTAAAACTGGGCTTTCTTTTGTAGCTGATTTACACTGTCATGGGCCCTTTTTGAATGAGAAGAAACAGGGAACAGAATATTTTCATTTTTTCCTTAATAAATTAGAAAAAGTCCCTTGGTAAAAAAAAAAAAAAACCCCATAAGTGAGTATGGACTTCAAAATTAATTTCTTGATCTAGACTTCTGCAAAAGACAGGGACATTCACATTTAGGATCAGGTCAGTTTCTGGCCAAAAGGAGCTGAGGAGAAATGTTCCCAATACAGGATAAAGAAAAATCCCTAAATATAGCATGTAAAATTGCAAAAGCACTTGAGTTATGTTGTGGCCTTGGAGAAATTTATCTCCAAATCAGAAGACATAGAATCTTTAAGGTTGGAAAAGATCTCCGAGATCATCAAGTCTAACCGTCAACCTAACATCACCATGCCTACTAAACCATGTCCTGAAGTGTCACGTCTACACGTTCTTTGAACACCAACACCAAGTCCTAACAGCCTCCACTCTGCTGAACATGCTTGAAAAGCAATTCAGTTAGAAATACCACTTTCCTTCTCCCTCCCCCGAAAACCTTACCCATGTACTTTTACAGCAGCATGCTCCCTCTCTTGTCTCAGTCAGGTTTCATCTGTGACTCGACTTTCCATACCATAAACCCTTTACTCACAGTGTCTTCCACCCTGTTTTCAGTGAGATCTAGTGTACAGAATTGGCTGGGCAGTGAGAAGGGCTGCAGACTTTCATGACGCAGTAAGCAGATTTTCTTGATGGAGATACCTGTATTGCTAGTGTGCCTGGCTGTGAACAGGAGGTAACGTGGATACCGTGAGAGTTTGTTGGGTTTGTTTGCTGATGTAAGTCGATCTCACACAGAACTTAAACAAGGCTTTAACTGCAAATCCAGAAGTTAGCCAATGTGCTGATGTGAGCACAGGAGGTATTATCTAAAATACAAACTCCCCTGCAATTGCTTCAAAAAGATGCAGGGAGGGAGTGAAATCCTTCCATACTCACGAAATTCACAGAGCATTCCCCTCTAGAGAGAGAACAGCTGGCTTGGTATGAAATATATTCTAATTCTAATTCAAATTTTGGATCTACTAATGTTTCTTTGTCTTTAAAGGTCAGACGTGAAACTTTTCTGTGATCATTTGCTCTGCCTTTGTTGCTTTATGGCAAAGGCGTAAGTCTTGCCTCTTAGCTTTATATGGCAGGACAGTAGCTGCAAGTGAGAAGTAAATTCCTCAAAGAAAACAAAATCCACATGTGCAAACACACACACAAACTTGTGGGTGGGAAGAAATCAAGTAATTGTTCATTGTATTTGCAATTTCTTTCCTTTCAGTTGGAACTCCAGGAAGCTGAAACTACTCCACTGCCGTGACAGGGTCTCCTGCCGCATGGCTCTCAAAGCAATTACCCACAAGTGCCACAGCGTGTCTGGGCAGTGTGCTGTGGGAACGTGTAGGATACACTTTCCCTCAAAAAAAAATACCACAGAGGAAAGTGCCTGCTTTTCCAGTCTGTTAAAAATTGCTTCTGCAGTACTTCTACATGGCGCGTAACAGAAGCATGAAACTTAACAACGAGCAGAGCTGAGAGATACCAGGGCTTGCCAGGCTCCAGTGTTCAAAACAGTCATGTTTGTCAGGAATACATACATTAGTCTAAACAAAGCTCCTGAACCTGTAAGGATCTGACATGCTTTGACGAGTAACAGTGGTGTTAAACAGGTTGGAAACAAAAATTCAAAGGCTAGGCAACTATAGTTTGAAAAATGAAGGTGAGTTTTTAATGATGGGAAATAATGGGAAATGAAGATGTAATACTGTCGTGTACTCAATTTACTCCTTAAAATTTATTTGTAGAGGTGTTTTCTGTGCAGGTTATTTTTGTGCTGAAGTCTCACAAGATTTGCAGTTCAAGAGGTCTTCTCTTGCAAGGATTGCGTGTTCCATAATTTCAAAGGGAAAAGATTTCTTTCAGTGCTCACTTAAAAAAACAGAACTCCAAGCTTCGCCTTCTGCTTCTGTTTCTCACATTAAAAAAAAAAAAGACTTTAAATCAAACCAAGAAACCAAGGAGCTATCGCTCTTTCTAAAAGAGATGAGTACATGAAAGTGTTCCATGTTGTTATTGATCACTGGCTGCTCCCCGGAACAGCGTTGACTCTATTAACATAAATTCCTGTGTGAATAGAAATCCAGTGATAAACCTGTCAGAGCTGGCAGAGGCTGATGATGACTTCTCTTTCAAGTAGTTTCTCAAATTTCAGCTGCCCTGTCAGCAGCATTTCGAATTTGTAAGTCATTGACAGTCCATACGTGAAGTGCTTGGAGCAGTTAGTTAATGCATTAGACTTTTTTTAAAACAAAAATAGTTGCATTTTGCTAGAGATCTAATTTTTTTTCTTAACCAAACACATATGTTTGCTTTTCTAACTAACGTAATACAGTCTGCATCACCATTTTGTACTAGCTGCTAAAACACATTAAGATTGATGAAAGAAACATTGTACTGAAATCAATGCCACCTTAGCCGTTTTCTAGTATGAAAAATAGAAATATCCGTGTAGACAATTTGTGGTGCAATGGTATTTTCTAGCCATTGTTTGTTACTTGTTTGTAAATAAATCATCAGTAGTTAAGGAGGGGAAAATGTACTTTGATGAATTTAAGTGTATTCTAAAATACAGCAGTATAGTATATGAGGTTTTTTTAGTTTTTATTTCTGCAGCCGAAATGTATTTATTTTCATTGTTAAAATCTATGTAACTAACAATACGCTTTCAATGTGAAATTGTTTGTTTCTGCCATGAACTGCGTAATAAAGACCGAAGGCCAGATCCTTGCAAGTTGTAAATTAAAGTAATACTTGAGTTTCATCAGTGTGTTGCAGCTAAATATGTAGCGCTTTATATCAGCAAAATACGAAACTAGATATAGCAGAAGTGCCTTATTTTTTTCCCCTTTTCTGTTGAAAATTCCACTGTGCTGTCATACAGATTGAAAATTTGATTTTGTATTAGCTTAGCAGGATCTCCTCATAGTCATCATTAAAGTTTAAACCAGAGTCATTGTCGTCATCCTAAGAGGTTTTGCTGTAATTTTTAAATAGTATAAGATAGGCACTCAGAAGAATTTGACATGTTGTTTTGCACTACACAGCAGTATTATTTAGATACCAAGAACATAGAACACACCAGAAATGCAAACAGATTATCATCATACGATGTCATTACCGTCTGACAGGTTCTAAGAAGTCTGCCATGCTCACATAAAACAACCTCATGAAACTGAAATACTTTGAATGACCGTTTGAAAAGTCTTGACTGGTAAGTGGGAAATATGTTTAATTAAACCTTAAGTTTCATGACTAGTCAAAACGTTCATCAGCCTCCACAGAATTTACATAATGAATTGAAACCATTGTTTCTTCTGCACTTAGAATGAAGTACACAGGCGAAATACTACAACTTGCCAACAGACAGCCTAGTATTCTTAAAGATATTTCCACAGTCCAATAATTAATAGAGCAATCTGACTGTAAATATTTTAAACAGTAGTAATGTTGTTGTATCCTTGATAGTCTAAGGATATGAGAAAGCAAATTTTATTAGCAGAACATTAGCAGAAACAAGTAAAATGTCTTGGGTTTTTTTGCGGAAGGCATGAATGTTCATTGGTAGCGCTTTGCAGTAAGTAGCATATTAATACACAGCTTCTGTATCTTCATTGTATACCTTTAATAAAAAATGTTTGTGTTTTTTGTATATTTGCGTCATACTGTATTCAAATACAGGTTGATAAACATGTTATGCCATATATTGATAACTTAGCTTTAAAAAATGCCATGCAGTCAACCGATACAATTGCCTTGAAGGTTCTCAGATTAATTACCTAATTGCTTTAAAGTATATGTCCTATTTTTTTTATTTTTAAAAGGAAAAAATCTCACTAGTTCCTTTTTTTTTTTTTTAATTTTTTTTAAAGCATGTAGGCAGAATTCGATTTTGATCCAAACCACGCGCACCTTCCTGTGCGGAGAGCTCGCTGCAGGGGCTCAGCTCCAGGAGCAAGCCTGTCTCTGGCAACAGAAAGACAGGGTCAGCAGAGGAAAAGTTCCCCTTTCCAGCTTCCGGCATGTGGAGGCTTCCCAAGCTCTTTCCTATGAAATTAAATGACCTGGGCACGTGCCCAGGCACTGGAACAAGCTCGCCTGTACTACTAAATCCAGAGGCAGGGTAAAGTCTGGTGCTACTGCCTGGCTCCTGGATCCCTGGGGATCTGCGTGCTCCTATACAATTTTGGAGGGTAAAAGAATTTCCTAGCTTAAATGCAAGCTGGTTTGTCCCAGTGGATCTCGGTATCCCAAAGATGTTGCCAAGCATGTTTTCCCTATCGTTGTAGAAGTACTCAGCATTTTTAAGACTTTGGTGAATTTTTCTTTACGGAGAGAGTGGGCAAATTTCACAATTTATAAATTCATAGAGGTTGTTACCTAAAAGATCCGCTAGCAAGGAGTCCCATGGTTGAGTTGTGCTGAAATATTCTTGTTTCATTGATTTTAAAAGTTCTGCCAGATATTTTATTTGGCCATAACTATTTCTTATCTCTGGAGGAAAAAAAAGGTGAATAATGGCCATTCAGTACGACATTTGGGCAAGACGATATGTATATGACTATTCCATAAGGAATAATTGTGACTATTTTTATTCTCTTCTTCATGCTGGTCATGATTTTACAGATTTTATGGTATAACTCATCGGTCGTTTCTTCCCTAGCAAGCTTATTGTCATTTTGAACACTCTTGAACACTGCATAGAGGTTTTCAGGGGATTACCCACAATACCTCTTAAGATCTTTTGCACAATAGTAAAAACTAATTTACTACCCACTATTGTACATCTGTGGTTGGGAATTTTTTTCTCCGCCCACACGTATTGTTTTGTATACATCAACTTTGTATGCCATCCATCATTTGATCCCCCAGTCACCCAATACCATGAGCTCTTTGTCACATCTCGCCTAGCTTTGACTATTTTAAATAACTATTTGTTTTTATAAACATAGTTACTTCACTGCATGCCCCTCTTACACGAAATGTATGACAAAAAATGGGACAGCAACTTTCCAGGACTTCATCGGAATACGCCCTTCAACTTACTATTTATCCATACTCTTTGTTTCTTGCCTTTCATTCAGTTATTAATTCATGAAGGATTTTTTTTTCCCTTTATATTTTGGTTTCTTTACAAGCTTCTGGTGAGGTACAGCGTCCAACAGGTTTTTCAGAACTGATACACACGAAATCTCAGCTGGATCACTTTTTTCCACATGCTCATCAGCTCCTCCAATGACCTCTGAAATGCTGGGGCAGTTCTTCATTCTGTCATACGTGCCACCTGTCTATCCATTCTGCTCTTCCGCCTATCTGGCTTGCTGAAAGATCAGAATTACCTGTCAGTAGTTCCCCTTTCCTCAGGCTTTTCTTTTTTTCAAAAAATACAAGGTTCCCAACTGATATGTATTATTTTAGTTCTAAAGTCAGTTTTGAAGTGCATAATGGAACACAGTAGCTCACCAATTTCATACCTGAGTTATTTTAGAACTCTTGAGTGAGTGACATCTGGTCCTCACTATTTGATTGTATCAGAAAACCTGATTTATTGTAAGCCACTTCAGCTGACATTTCATTCTGAGATGCCTCTTCAGGCTTCTCCTCGATGGAGGATGCAACACAGAAACTCTCCTAAGTTCCTCTGTAATGAACTCTCATGTGAAAGACTGACACATCCTTTCATTTTCCACCACATTTTTTATTTCCTAGTTATGTATTGGACCCTTGGCACCCTTCCGGTTTGTCATGCTATGTTTACTCTAGGTCTAAATATTTTTTTCATATCACCAGCACTTAACAGGAGTAGTCAAAGAAGCTAAGTCCATAGCAAAAAAGCTAACTGACCTATGATCCCTGTCAGAGTCAGGCACTGCATTATTTGGAGAAATACCACAAATTCCGGAGAAGTAACTTACTATATCCAGAGATTCCTTCAGAACACCATTTCTATTGTTCTGTAATTGCATAGTACAGTACATGGGAGCTCAGTGTTTTGGACGTAGAAAAAAAGCACATAAATGCTCTGTGTTAATGGCCTTGCTTTATGTCCATTCCACATCCTCATGTCTCTGTGAACAGAAGTGAGATGAAGCAAGCCAGCAACTGCTGAGCACACTGCTCTCAGCCATCCTCAGCCTGCATAAGCACCTGGAGAAGAACCGTTGTCCTTAAGCAGCACATCAGCTGACGTTAGGAGCTAGCCTAATGACACAAAGCATCCCTCAGAGAGAAAAAAAAAGATTATGCAAAATCACATCAATCCCCAGGTTCCATTTGTTTCGTAGACACCACATGGCCAGAAAGTAAGTGAGCATCCAGCGATAGTAAACCATGTGTTGGTGTCAAGAAAGGATGGGGAGGTAACATTAGAGAAACTACAGTAGGTTCAGTTCCCAAAGAGGTGTTTGTGTGTAGCAGGCAGCCACAGTAGGTTATCCCCCTGGGCCTGAATGGTGGAGCATGGCCTGAACAGTGATGCCACTTTGCGCAGCACTGACTATTCCATTTCTCCAGCCTTCAGTCTTTCAATAATATTGTTGCTTTGGAAGAGATGAAATCTCACTCTCTGAGTTTACGTCTTCCCTGGTGCACTATCTACCACATGGATAGGAAGCAGTGATAAATTCCGTTTATGATCCAAGGGAAGCTGCATGGATGTTGCACAGCTCCCCAGCAAGACGTAGCTGACCTCCAGGATGCAGAGCCATCTGCAGCCTCCCAGAGTCCCACAATAAAATGACTCATCAGGTTAAGGGCAGGACAAAGTGCTTTCTTTGGATGAGGATCTTTGCAACCATTTCATACCCCTACTCTCTCTGTTAAAATTCACAGTAAGGATCAGCACAATAACTATACACAAACCTATATTCAGTTTTTAATGCAGCATCAAATTAATACCACTGCACTAAATTCACCTTTGGCATTAGCTGAAGAACCAGAAGATATTTCTTCTTTGTTGGACAATTTAGTGAAAGTTTGGGAGTGATTTGTAAGATCAGGTTAAATGCCTAAGTGCTACATTAGTGAGGAATTTAAAAGTAGTATGGCTAAAGATGAAAGACAGGCATTTATTGTGTATTACTCCGATTAATCACTTCTAACCCAACAGCCTTTTCTGGAGTACACATAAATTTGCACATACCCACAGATTCACAAATGAATATGCTGATATTGGTTGCAACAAAACAAAACACCTTGAGCTCAAAGAAAGGAGTGTTAAAGACCGTGAAATTATTGAACACTCAGAGTATTTTTTGCTTCATAACACTTTTTAGATAACATTTTATTTCACTGTTCTCTTCATCAGAAACTTAGAGGGAAAAAAGTGATGCTTCTTTTTACAGTCTCAGCGGTATCCCTGCAAAAAGCCCAGCAACAGGCATCAAATACATTAATAGAAAAGATGCATTTGAGAGGAACACTCATTTCTAGAAAGGAATAGGACCAGAAAGAAAAGCATCATGCCATGAATAGAAGATTGCTGCTGTATTGGGGAAGGAGCAGCAGTGGGTCCACAAAGCTTACACCAGATGGGGGGTAACAGAGCAACTACGAAGCAGAGGCAGTCATGTTAAAGGGAAATGGGTGGGGGAATGGGACAGGGAAACCTTGTTAAGATAACCTGTGGAGATAACCACCTGCGTGACATTTAAAACTTGCCTAGGGTTGTACTCCAGTATAGCTAATCCTGATTTTACTGAATTTTCCTGCGTAATCAATTTACTTATACTGCTCTGTTTGTTTTCCTTTCCTCACTCACTCCTAAAGTGTATTTTATTGTTGATGTGTGCTTGTTCAGGGCCTGTAAGAGCTTTGCTGAAGTTTTGCTGTGGTTGCCTAAAATCTTCTGCTACTTGTGACCTGTATTGTTACTTCTAAACCAAAACACTGAAGATTTATTCAGATGGTGTTTTGCTCATCCCTTGCAGGCAAATTCACCAATCCAGAGATTTAAAGGCCAACACCAAATGCTATAGCCTCCTGTTCAGACTTTCTACAAAACCATTCTGCTAGTCTTTTACTGAGTCCAAGTGATCCCACAGCATGATGTAAGATGTTTTTCTTAAGAAAAGTGGGAAGGGAGGGTATTCTTAATTCAATGAGTTTAAAGGACAGAAGTCCCATTATATCCTCATGATACATCTTTCCAAAACATGTATCTGCTACATGTATTTCGCAGAGGTGAGCTACCTGAATTGGCCAATGCTTCATTTCCTACCTATTGCAATGCCTTTTCTGAGAGTTTAAGGACTCTGTACTATTAAAAGCCACTTCCCTGGATACAGGGTTTGTATGAGATTCTTCTTAGAGGGATAGCTTTGACCTAGTGAATTTATTCTCCCAACTTTCCCTTGAGTAAATTGAATGCAGAGAGGCAGGGCAGTTCAAAGCATTTGTCATGGGACCCTCATCTGAAATGGGATAAGGTTCAGCCTCATTAGGAAAAAACAGACCACTGCACAGTCTTTCTACTTCTCCAAATACATTCAGTGAAATACTTTGCACTTTATTTTAGAATCATAGAAACATAGAATCGTTAGGGTTGGAAGGGACCTTCAAAGGTCATCTAGTCCAACCCCCCTGCAAGGAGCAGGGACATCCCCCACTAGATCAGGTCGCTCAGAGCCCCATCCAGCCTGGCCTTGAATGTTTCCAGGGATGGGGCATCCACCACCTCTCTGGGCAACCTGTTCCAGTGATCTACAACTCTCATGGTGAAAAATTTTTTCCTAATGT
>JAAGAY010136336.1:0-27176 GCA_011801015.1 Ardeotis arabs | reverse complement strand
GGAGTCACCGACCATGGGGGTGTTCAAGAAACGTTTGGATGTTGTGTTGAGGGATATGATTTAGCTGAGAAGTATTGGTGATGGTTGGACTGGATGATCTTTTAGGTCTTTTCCAATCTTGATAATTCTGTGATTCTGTGATTCTGTGAATTACTTGAACTTGTTTCCTGGCCCATCCTGAAACAGAAGTCAAGGGCTCTCAGTCCTACATGCTGTCTCCAGGAAAGGGCCAGCATTCTGACTCCGGTGGCCAGTGGGCCAAACTTTTCTTTAACTGCAAAACAGCTGTACATACTTGTCTTTTACATTCATGGAAAATAAAGACTCTCTGTGTCTTTTTGATGTAATTTCCAAAGTGACGTGCATTGATTTCATTATGGCGAGAGTGTCTGAAAATCCATCCCGCCTGCCCTGTGTAGGACATTCTCCGCTCTCAGTCACTGTCAGCTCTCCATTTGAACCTATACAGAAGATTCTATAAACCCTACAAAGAGGGAGTTTTTATTCCCTAGTTCTTGCTTTCTGTGTCAGTTCTTGATGCATTGAGTAGTAAAACAATTTGTAGCATGCTGTTAGCACAAAAGAATGAAAAATAATACCAAAAATAAAACATGAAACTGCAATGAATGCGTCTATTTTTGCACATTGTGTTCTGTCTCAAGGAAATTTCAGAGGCTTCAGCGAAAGAACCCAGAACACTTTCAGGGTACCAAATCATGGCTTTCTCTTGGTTTTGCAAATTTAATATTCTTCTTGAGTATTTTGGGGAAAGGAGAAAAAAGAACTGCAGATGTTCCAAACTTTCTACAGTCTTCTACAATTATTCAGGGTGGTGCCTCTTCTGTAGACTAACTATGTGCTGTTTTGCTCGCATATTCATAAATTTTTCTCATTTGTGAGAGTCACTGAATAGAGCATGTGAATTGTTTTACCCAGTAGGTGGTGGAGCAATAATGAAGCATTGTGATTAAGTGGTGTTGGAACATCTTATCTTCCTCACTGAGTGGGAGGCACCATTAGTAGTAAAAGTAATTACCTGTGTAGAACGTGCTGATTGCACTGAGTATCTACTCCATGACACAAAGAATGTCTTCTCAACTTTAGGGACTTTAAGAGATCTCCATTTGCTGCTAATTTCACGTTTTAAGCAATAGCACGTAATTCCTTTTGATTTTTCTTTGGTATCAAAATTACAAATAAACTTTGCAAGAGCTTTTTCTCCTCATCAAAATTCTGTCCTTGTCATTGGTAGCTACAAAAAGAGGATGATCAAAATAACACACAAAAGAACGGGAACTGTGAAAGCAGGGTACATTTCCAGTGTGGCATCTGGACTTGCTCGCAGCTTGGGGGGTGTCCTGCAGAACGAGACTGTGGTGCCTTGATCCACCCGGAATAGTGTTACTCTGTAGAAGCGATACGGATAATGATTCACAAACAGGACATCAACACTGAGCACTGAGAGCATGTCTCAGCTTACAAAAAACTCCTTTAATGGGGGATATGTGGGAGGTTGTTGCCACTGATGGCATCAGCCGCTTACAGGGTTACTCTCACAGAAGCTGATCTGTAGTAGAATACACTCTGTCCTACGGTCTGCATTGCATAAGCGTTCATCCATCTGCCTGACAGTTTCCAGTAACTTGGGGAATAAAATATTAAGATATGATGGAAATAAGCAGTTCTTTCCATCATAGAAAAATGAATTTATTTTTTCTTTTATTTGTAGATTGTACCCCTAGTAGTTTTTGTATCTCATGTAGCTGTGAAATTAAACCTTATTGCTCATCTCTACACTTTTAAACCCTTTTAGCTACTTTGAAAAACTTACTAAAAGTCCTGGGATTCACAGGGGCCTGTGACTTTTAGGATAAAAAGGAAAACTAAGAGCATTTATGGGTGCATTTATGGCTTGCTTTAGGTTTGATTCAAAGCCTGTTGGAATCACAACAGAGAGATTCTCACTGATTTTTAAGATTAATATCCAGGGTTTGAACATAATGTCTAACATAAATGCAATGCTGCCACACTCCTGAAAAGTTCCTGAGCACATTTGTAATAATGTAAGGGTTAGATGACTGTGTGGGGCAACCTTTGTAGACAGGTAGAGTCAATTAAGATAATTGACAGCAAAGAAAAAGCCTTGTGAAGGGGCTGTATTTTCTGTGTTCTCTGTATTACTTTATATAGGCATTTCCTTTGGTTATTTCGGAAGGATATGAGGTCATAGTGATTGGAGACAGGCAGAAACTTTAATGAAGGTGACAAACTGTCACTGCACTGATTGCTTATTTCTCTATCATGTACGATCTCTTCCACCTATAAAACAGCAACATTTGTTTAAGGAATGCTACGGATTTAGTCAACAGCCTTAACTTCAGATTTTTTTCAGAACCTTTTGCCAGTCTTTCTGCTACAAATACCATTTCTAAATGATGTTTCTAATTTAATTTTTTTTTAAAGTCTCCTGAGGGAACTGTTTTGTTAAATCTCTCTCTGAATTACACCAACCTGCTTTTTTATGAAGTTTTTTTTTCTTCTTGTACTTTTTCGTTAATCTGTGATACATTTTACTCAAGTTATATATCAATAGGGTCCTGAATAAACTATCTGTGACCATTATTGAAAGTTTGAGGAGTGACTTTAGGACAATGGAAATATTAAAATGCTGGAGCTGCAACAGTGAAAATACATTTTAAATAATCAGACAAAAAATCAACTAGTGATTTTATGACTAAAGTAAGCCCAGATAATGATTAGCACCATGTGAAATTTGGCATTTTTTCTTTGCAGCAGTGAATGCAACATCTTTCTTCAGTATTGGTTTCCATGGGCTTAGTTTAGCTTGATTAAAAATAAATGAAAACTCAAAAAAATATAATTTTAAATGTGTAAGATCTACCCAGTTTTGTGCAGAGCTGTGCAACTGCATGTTTTGTGTGGTTCTAGTTTGCAAACATAAGGTCGCCTTCAAATTGGGCCTGAGCTAATTTTATTCTTACTGGTGTCGAGTTAAGCAAAATATCTGGAAAATATTTCAGCAAAGCAGCCTAGAATTTAACTGAGACCAAAATCAGACACATTTTGCATGGCAGATTATATTGGTATAATTGCGAACAGCACTTTAATAATGAAAAAAAATATTGTGAAGATCTGTTCTTCATTGCTGGTGTTTACAGGGACTAACTGCCTTCAACGACACCAAACAGACAATTTCCATCCATTAGTGTGGCCTGAAAACAGTGAAGAGAGGTTTTATTCATAGTAAGAATGTAAGTAGTATAAAAAATTTGCACAGTTTAGCATTCTTTTCCTGAATACTACTAAAATTCAGGAATCCTCCTCCTCTGCATGATACCTTTCAGTATCTCTCTGGGATGTGTTTGATAGGCCAGTATACATTCTTATGCTTTAAAGCATGATAATGTTAAAATACCAAATTAGCTGTGCTCCTTAAAGTAAAATTCCAGAATATTTCTGTCTCCAACTACTGACTGTAAATGAGAACACCTTTATCTTGTAATCAGGTAGTAGATAAATCAATATTAGTGGCAAACTTTTATATTGTGCTAGGATCCCATTGTGCTACAAATAGTGCAATCATTGGAAAAGGCAATTGCTGATCTGGCATTCTGATTAATCCAGTAAATTACTGATGTACATTATACACAATAAAATTTTAGCCTTGCTGAAATGTGTTCCATAATTTGTATTCAGAAAAATACGTAGCATTTTCACAAATACGCTGGCAGATCCTAGATTTAAATTTTCTTTTAAAATCATCTAAACTGCTGATTGTGAAATTTAACTACAGTAGAAGGTAGTAAACCATGTGCCCTATATGTATCAAACCCCAAGTATACTGGTAGAGATTGATGGTCCATGCAGATGTTATGCACGTAAGGATCATGCACACAAGTGATTGGCCAGATTTGTTCAAGAATTGTTTAGGTCAAAGGAATCTAAAATCTAAGAAAGATTCTGGAGCAATGCAGACATGCATGTGCCTAGTTAGCACCAACAAAAACATTGCAGTTCTTGTTTTAGGAACATAATCCAAATTTTGAATCTTGATTCATATCCACTGCTTACACACAGAGAAATGTAACTCCAAGCAAAAACTTAGACAGGAGGGAGAGAAAAATGAAATGTGATGTTTTGGTCCAAGTGAGTTTGTTTAAGAAAGAAAAATTGAAAAAGCATTTTTGGCAGTTAAAGTGTTATGTGGGTTTACAGTCCTTTTTGGAATACGCAAGTGTGTCACAATCAATACTGTTCTTGATAAAACTGAACTACAGACAACCTTTTCAAAAAAGAAGCAGATCCTGATCCCTGGACCAAGTGATGAAATTTGCAAAGGAAAATTCACAATATTTGATAGAAAAAAAGATGCATACACTTGATGTTAGTTATTGGGGAACGTAGTGGACAGAAATTGCTAGCGCTATGGGAAATTAAATTACTTTAAATAGTATTTGAACATGAAGAGAATAGAAACTTGATTAGGGAAATAATTTCAGATATTCTTTTAATTCTTTCTAAATCCAAAAACCCCTCCCAAAAATTCCTAGAACCAATCAGCCACAAACTGCTACATCTATAAGGAGCCACTGTGGTCAAGGGACTGGCACACAGATGATCTCCTCCTAACTTTTAAATGGCTTTCAGCACCTCATCCAGGGCCAGTCGCCAAGGCTTTTATTCACCCTGAGAAGTCTCTCTGGAGTAATCCAGCTGAATCTGATTGCAGCCTAATGTACTCTTCCACATCATCAATGGCCTCTTCATCTGATGAATATGCTTTCCATACAATTAACCTCAGGTATTTTCACCCTATTCTCCTCTGGTGTCTTCTTTGTTAAACTATTGGAGATAAATGCCATGAAGTTGTGTTTGTAGAGCACCTGGGGACATGGAGTGGAGGGAAGGAGAAGAGGCTAACTGAGTTTCACGGCTTTGTTCCGAGAACAGTCGCTTTCTGGTATCTTTAAGTCTGGTTTCTAACATTCCCCTAGTAATGCATCCAGAGAGAGAAGAGTCCTGCCAGGAAGAGGCACCTCTTTGGGAGGGACCTGCCTGCAGACTCTCAGAGGTGTTTAGGCACTGACTGCAGTGAGAATCAAGCGCTTAAACAGGCACAAGACCTGCAGCTGCCCAAAGACATAGAAGAAACCTGTAGCCAACAAGGTCTCCTGTAGTCCAAACCTTCTCCTGCCCGCTGAATCATCTCTGGGTTTTCGTAGGAGCTGCCCCTGCTAGTCCAGTCACAGCAGAGAGGATGCGCCCATTGAAATACTGGGGTGTTCAGGGAGAACGGGGAGAACTACCTGGGCAGAACTGCGGCCAGCTTGCTGAATTTAGCACCCCATCTCCAACATGGTGTTGATATGGAGATCAGAGTCAATAAAACACATGGAGGCAAAATGTATGATTCCAATTTACATTAAGGAACTTAAAAGTTGTGAAATATGTGAAGAACAAACTGTTGTGAGAAAATAAGTGCCAGCCTTCCTGCAAATTTTGTATCTGATTCTGCAAGCATGGGAAGTCTTAAGCACTGTTCCTGACTTGGCTGCCAGTTTATGTGGGAGGGGAAACAGCCATTTTGCTCGAGGGAAATATTTTTTAAAAGTTCCATGATGAGAAGGGGTTTTTGTTTGTTTGTTTATTTTTGTTTTCCTGCATGAAATGAGTTTTGTAGTTTAAAATAATGGCCCAAAGGCTGAATTCTGACTCCATCGACTTCAGCTGAGATGTTACATGCATGCTTCTGTGTTGAGATTTTGGCAAGTTAACTTTGTCTGCATACAGATATGTATACACACACATACACATTGTGTGTGTGTGTATAAATGTACACAAATTTAAGCATTCATCTGGACTGCATTTCTGAAGTAAATGTGTTTCAGACAATGCATTGTTCCAGTTTTATGGTTTGCAAAGATAAAGCACAAAAACCAGAAATTATAATGGAGAAACAAATCTTCCAGGCCCTATCCCAGCCCCTGCCTCTCATGAAGTGACATGTTTGTTTCTTAAACAGGGGGGCAGATTTTTATAAAACAACTAGCCATGCAGCATTTGCCATGTAGGAGGCTCAGGAGTCAGTGGATTTCAGGCAGGGCTAGCCAGCATTTAAGGAACAAAATGAAGTGAGAAGTTTTTCAGATGCGCTTTACTGGGGTCCCACCTCCTGGGAACAGGAGGAGTTTGGGAGTTTCTTCTGAAAATCTGCCTTTTTCACGTAGGTGTTGGATTGGAAGCTGAAGCTTTGAAAATCTGGCCTCGGAGGCCTATTTTTAAAATACGGTTTCTGCTTTTTCAGACACAATTTTGTGATCCCAGCTAATTAGGAGAACAGCCATGTGGTTAGACATCTGAGTGCTAGTCTTATTGCTGGTAACAATGACCATGTTAGAAAATCTGGTCCAATGTGGTTTTGTTGTTATTTTGGTTTTTTGCTTTCAGAATAGACTGGAATCTAGTTTTCAGGCTGTGTTAGACTCCATTTCTGATGTTATAACAAATAAAGTTGCTATTCAGTAAGACTGTTGCTGATGGACTCCAATAAAATTTCAATTTAAGTGCCATCTTTTATTTTCAAATGTCAGTTTCTCCCTTCTGTGTCCTACATGCGCTTTCAGACCACTGTTATGGGAGAGCTGCTGCATCACTCCTCTTTGATTTACCATCCAGTCTTCCAAAATTAGAAGTACAAAAAAGCTTTAAGTATCAATTGAAATTAAACTTTAGGTTTCAAAAGGAGTGTTAGTCAACTCTCTAGATGGAAAGCTTATTTGCAGTCGAGTATATCATGCTAATAAAATTTTAGGTTTATATTACAAACTGACTTTAAAAGACCCCAAGTAGGAGAGGGAAATTAAGTATGTTATGAGAAATTCTGTCCTCAGTTGACCTCTTTGGAAAAGGAAAAGAATAATAAAGGGAAAAATTTATTCTGTTTTGTAGAATTTGGCTAGCAATTTGAAGGAAAAATTACTCTAGCTAGCTGATGTTGCATCAAGTACTGTAGAGCTTCATCGCCACATACATCTGATACATGTGTGTAGGTTTCGTGGTGGCCATTCAGAGAATTAGAGCCAATGCCACATTCAGGAAAGAGAGTATAGGCATAAAATATCTCAAAATATATCTGCAAAACTTGCATCCCAAAATTAATAAGGAAATATTGCAGCTTTTCTGTGGTGCTGGTTTCTCAGAGAAAGCCACTGATTATAAGCACCGAGCAACTATGGGGTTTTTTTTTTACTTAGCTCCTACTAATTGTTGATGATCTCCCAGGGCCTGAATCTGTTTGTGTCACAAGCCTGCTTGTCCCCCAGGTACAACCGTAAAAACAAAGTATAACCCAAGAGGTTTGCATCAGGATTACAGAAAAAGTGAATAACATTGCCTAGTAGGAGGTAGGTCTTCTATTTCAACAGCTGCTTTTATATTACCATGTTATTATTTCTATACTACACCATTGCTAAAAATGTCAAGAGCACTTCTTCTGTACCATCACTGTGCTGCAATTTCCTCCCTATCGAAGTTATTACTTGTGATATAACAGCATTCAGTCAGGATTAAGACCTCATTGTGCTAGGCACAGTATAAATACATAACAAGATACAGTCTCTGTCACGAAGAGTTTACAGATTGTCACCAGCCCTGAACAGGAGCAGATTCCTCACTCGAGTCAAAGGCACTCTGTGTGGGCATAACAGCCTGTCTTCATTTTAAATAATGCAGGACAGCAAGAAGCAGAAAGAGAGAGTAACTGACAATTGAAGGCAAGAAGCAGCAATGGGCAGATGTGTCGTGGTTTTAGGAGCTGATCCAGCCATTACTGAAAATAAAATACCTTGTGATTTCAGTGTAGGAGAAGCCTAAACTGAGTAATCCTGTGTGCGGTAGTTGGTATCAGGATGTTTAAATGAATGCAATATAACACGAGAGCTCAACAAGGCCTGTTGCTGGCTCCTTTTGGGTCGCAGCTCCTCCTGGAAATCTTTTCAGATGGGCTCAGGGAGGTTAGGAAGGATGATGTGAATGTGATGGGCTGTGGGGAGGATGGAAGAAGGGAAACAAATCCTTGTGGTGGCTGGTGGGATATGGATGTGGAGGCTACTGTTACTGCTGATTTCTGTTTGAGGTAATTTCTGTTTAGGATATTGCTAATATCCTGTTTCATGGGAAGAGAGTTAATTCACTAAAGGCCTAGACTGCATAAAGCATATAATGCTGGGGAAAATGAATTTTTGCTTGGTTACATAGACTCTTGTTTTGACACACTTAGCAGTTTTCCATCTCCACTGAAATCAGGAAAAAATTTTCCCTTCATTATTCTCTTTATTATGTGCCAGAGAGCCAAGATGTGAGCTGATTCCAAGCACTCGAAAGTAAATGGGAAACTTGGTTTATATTTTGGGCCTCATTCAAGGTTAATGACAAGTGTAGCCTGCCTGCATTTAGCCACGTTCCTTGTGTCCCCTCGCACTGACAAGGCAAAAGTTGTTCTCACGCTTTCCAGCGCACACTTCCTCTGACTGTGTGGTGTTTAATTCCAGTTGGAATGCAGTTGGCTTTTATATAAGAAAGCACCAAAAAGTGAAACAGGGCTGAGTCTTCTAGCCTGTGCCCAGAGTCACTGTAATGATTCTTGCCGTTTTCATCTGGCTGGACCCATTCATCTCGATGCCATTCTCACTCCAGCTTTGCAAGCCTCCATGCTGATAGCCTGGCTTGAACATCTGTATCAAGAATGTCAGAAAAATAAGTGTCAAAATTTTTTCAAAAAGCAAAAATCCAGTCCCCTGTGGCTTCTCCAGACTTCATGGAGTAGAGCAGACCTACAGTGCCTTGCATCTTTGCTTTCTGTAACACAGCGATGACTCCCTGCTGGAAATCATCTGCATATTAACCAGTAAAAGAGAGCAAGAGGGGTGATGGGTCAGACGTTCTTCCTCTACTTTCCACGGGGACCCTTCAGGGTGGGAATGTGTAAAGGGTGTATTATTTTTTTCTTACCTTTACTTTTGCTGTGGTGACATTGCCTATGTTAACTCAAATCAAACACCTATTGAAGCAGGCACATAGGTAATAAACCAGGCACTCCTAATCATAAAGGAGAGTATGATCTAAAAAGACTAAGAAAAAAAAAAGGATGACACACATTTTACAGATGGGGGGTTGAAGCTGAGATTGAGCAACTTGCTTAAAGTTTCACAAAGAATAAATAAACGGCGCCAGAATAGAGATAAGAATTACAGTGCTTCTGCCTTGAGTATTACATCTCTGCTGTGCCGTTCTCCCCAGAATATTGCCTTATACCAAAACCCTCCCTCTTTTTCTAGTGCCAGAGTCCTATCTGTGTGCTTGGGATTCCAGCATGTTGTAGATGTCTTTTCTCACAACTCAGGATCACATCTAAAATAAAAAATGAAGCCTTCAAGATTAAATCCAGCACAGGATTTAGGTACTTAAAGTAGGATTTAAGCAGTATTTTGATACTTAAATGCAAAGTTGAGGCCAGTGAGATGCTGCCAAGATACTGCATTATCCCTGGAAGTGCCTACGCTCACTTAGTTACTCAGTTTATGATCTGAAAGTGTCTTAGGAAGCTGAAATTTTTATTTCAAAACATTTAGCGAATGTTTTGCTTGACATAATTAAATATTTCTCTTCAAGCTACTTTCATAAGCATGGGTGGGATTCACAAACTGACCTTTGGTTCTTTATCTGGTCAACATTCCCAGGCCATGCATATATACCCTGACATCGCAAAACCCAGCAGAATGGCCACTTTCCTTTAAAACTTGGCAGCCATGAGGAATGGTTATCATACAGAGCCTAGGATATCGGAGTTCCAGTGTTACAAACCCA
This sequence comes from Ardeotis arabs, assembly GCA_011801015.1. NCBI lineage: Eukaryota > Metazoa > Chordata > Aves > Otidiformes > Otididae > Ardeotis > Ardeotis arabs. The sequence continues at coordinate 17,291 of JAAGAY010136336.1, read as the reverse complement.
TGCCTTCTGCTTTTGAGAAGGGCACCCTAACCTGCAGGGTTTCAACATCTCGGAGGTCTGGGTACTCTCTACCAGCTGAAGCTACACAGCTAGGACGAAAATGTTTAGCTTAATTGACGCAGCAGAAGAAGGAGAAAGAACACTAAAATAGGAAGATTCCTTTGTCACCTAGTAGTGACAATTTACTGATGAGGATGAATTATGAATGCTGACCTGGCTCCCTGTTCCTAAATTTTATCTTGTGACTTCAAAAAAGGAGCCTGTAAGTTCTGAGAGCAGAGACCAGAAGCAGGACTGTTCCCTTTCGGGGTCCCTCGGGACCAATTACTTTTGCATTATTCTGTGTGCAGCAAAACAGCTTTTACAGAAAGCCCCCCACTCCAAACCCAAAGCACTCAATAGGGTTGTTTGGGGCATCCCTAGTAGATCAGAGTTTAACTCCCCAAGGCAGAGAGAGGAGTGAACAGACCTGAGTCTCCCCTGTCCTGGGTGAATGTGCCAACTGCAAGGCTGCGACCCACAAGTTAATGTTTCTGTCCCACCAGTTGCAATTTTAAGAGTACTGAGCCTTTTCTCTGAAAGAGACAAAAGTTGCGCCTTTCAGGAGCGGTTTCCAGACAGTGCTGGCTGAGGAGAGACACCATCCTGCAGCCCAAAACAAGACTAAAAGTCAGCCCTGGCCTGCAGCCTTTTCGAGGGGTCGCCCCAGGCGGCTGCATGAGCGCCTTTGGCTGCAGCCTGCCGCAGGGCAGCACCCCCAAACTGATTTGGACGCTGTTCTGATTGACTCTCCTCGTGTGGTGCATGGGGGGGCCTCGGCTCCATCACACCTCTCTAGATCCAGCTTCAGGAGCGGGCTGGACCCTCCACCGAAGCGGGCCACTGGCGTTTCACCATCTGCTGGCACCGTCCACAGGCCGGGAGGTGTCGGAGCTGTAGTTAAAGGAGTGGAAGCAGAGGTATGTCTCTCTTCCTGCCTTGTTTTCAGTACTTTGACGTAATGTGAAGCATTTTGCCAGTTGCGGTTTTCTGAGAACAGATTGGTAAACTCTGACTTGTTGCATCAGCCTGACAGCTGACTTCCCACACAGTTCCGTGTCTGCAGCGCTCCGCTGGGGCCAAAGCCGAGCAGTGATTCATCTGCTTAAACAGGTCCAGCACACCAACAGTCTATTAGTTGTTGTAATAACGCTGAGGATGGGTGGGAGGTAGTTTAACGCCCTTTGGACTCGCTTTAAAATATCTCTTTGTCCTCTCTGTTGCTGGGAAGTCAAAAGAATATGCTTTGTTTGAAATTTTCCAGGGGAAAAAAAAAAACAACTTTCAGAATACCAAAGCTTCAAATAGAACCTGATGGCTCCAGTCTGGGCACAGACAATTGAGTTTGAGGGAATTTATAGCAAGCCTATCCTTAATGTGTCCCAGGAATGACTTGATTTGCTTGTTCTATTCCCTACTAGAAGAAACTGTGGGGATACAAATTTAATACAGTCTAGGAGCTGTTGTTACAGTTTACTGTGTCCTTGGACAGCTGTAAATCCTCCTCTGATGTATTTGCTTAATATTTAGGCTTAACGTGTTTTAACCACAAATCAGGCTACAATAATGAACCTGGAATCCATCCAACCCTTATCCCAGAGTCCCCACAAACAGCTCCAGTCCCAGAGGTGAAATGATGGTGATCTACCTGTGAATATCCCAAATCCCCCTTCATTTTGTTACCTGTGCTGAGAATAACAAAACACAATATATCAGGAGCCTGATCCTCAGCTAAGACAAGGATTTACATTCTCCTGTGCTGATTTACACCAGTGGAGGAGCTGATTCCACCATGAACAAATATAGTGTTTTAATCTACCCATCGATCCACAGCTCAGCTAATGAAACTTTGCAGCCCTTAAAATGTCCTGGCTCCAACTTGAATGTCTCTTGCATCTGGGTTTTCTCTCATCAGCACTTCAGGGCTGGTACTGCATTAAAAACTGCACACACGACTACAGTTAAGCTTTTCAATAATGAAGTCACTTTATTTATTGAGAAATTTCATCACAGGATACATGATTCTTGGCAGGGCAACTCCTGAGCAGGAAGCCTGCAGTTACAAAGGTATGCATAAATGTGTATAAGGGCATATTGTTTGCCTTTTTTTTATTACAGGAAGGATATGGTTTGGTTGTGTTTTTGATGAGTTTTATTTAATTGTACACTGGGATTTTCCTAGACTTTAAGTTAAAACTTGACAAATATTTTTACCCCTCCTGTTACGTAGATGTGGGGAGAGGCTTGCCCCGTGTTTTGCACCGGTGCTTTGCAGGCCCTACACGCAGGCCTTCGTCTCCTGGGCATGCATACCTTCCTGGCCAGCGGGGTTGGCATGGACATCGAGTAGGCATAAAGACTTCAGATAATTCCTGGGGTTAATAGTCACTGGTCTAAGATATGCATGAGAAGAATTCTGGTGAATCAATATTATTCCTTTTTAAATTTCAGTCTATAATCTTAGGGTTGTATTTAAAAAAGAAAACCGACAACCTTACAAATAAATCCACTGACAAAATGAACTAGCTAAAGACATTGATGATTTCTGCTTCCTATGGCTATTTGATTGCCTAATTACAGTCATTTTGAACTGATTGCATGCTCTTTTAATTTATTTCTCAGCATTTGGCTGTAAAGAAGGACCTAATGCAGGGTATTTTTTACAGAGGAGAGTAAGTCTTCCTGAAAAACGAATGTTCAGACCTTTCTATTTGAGAATGTCTCTGCCTAGAAGACAGGAATGGACGTAAAGCAAAAGCCAGTTTTATCTTTCAGATAGAAAACTGAAGGTTTTGAGTAAAAGCAAGTTTGGGAGCATCTCTGGTTGGGCTGGCTAAGCCCTGGCTCAGCAGCCCAGCCGTTGTTATCTCTGGCTGACTTCCAGGCTCCCGGTTTAGGAACTGTGACGGGGTTTTGCTCCAGAGATATCGGTCTCCCCATGCCAGCTTTCTGCTTCTAGTCCAACCTGTGATGAAGGTTAATAAATATAGAAATGGGATTAAAAAGAAGAAAGCTGGCTGGTTTTGAACCTCAAGAAACATTTATTCCAGCTCCACTTTGAATTGGGGCTCGAGGCTGCATGTAGTCGTTTTAGGCGAGCCAGCTCTTTCCTTGTTTCTCTTACAGTTGTTTCTCTGGGGCGCTGGTAAAAGCCTGACTCCTTCTCAGGTGTCATCTGCAAGTATAGCTACTGACTTCCTCAGTGGCCTTCTTAATTGCTTTCTATGGAATAATTTTTGTTAATCTACTGTTAAATGATACAAAAATGGAACCCTAATGTTTATTGTCAATTTTGTTTTAGGACATAAAGTTTCAGGTAGTTTTACCATTGACTTCTCTGGGTTATAGATCTCGTTATTTTGGGCCATCAAGGCAAAACACTTGTAATGTAACAAGAAACAAAACTGTTCTTATAAGCATTGTGTATTCTGAGAAAAATGCTGCTATCAATCCAAAACACAATTAGAATTACTTTACCAGGTTATGTCAGGTTGTGAAAACAGTATCAGTAGAAGAAAAGAAAAATAAATAAGTCTGCTGTGTTTTGCTAACTCTCTGGTTCTAGGCATTTAGTCTGGCTGGATTGATGGGGAAGGTTACAGTTTATTATCAGTGCTTTCACTGATGCTTGTGAATGGTGCCTCTTATTGCTAGGCTAGCACTTGAAGATGATTTAAATGGAATTTCTGGGGGTAAAATGTACACAGAATAACTGCCACAAACAAGTCAGCCAATACCAAGAATTACAATTCAGAAAGGTGACTCCACATATATTTTTGAGGTGTTTAAATGCTTACTTTGACTGCATAGCTACCACAAACTTTTCAGACAAATCCTTGCAAAGTCTCTCAGATGCACAAGGAAAGCTGGAATTAGATCATCATTGCAGAATTTGTGGCAGATGTCTGTAATGTTGTTTTTAAGATCCGTATTACTGTGACTCCTGGGGCTGCAATTGTGCTGAGGGCTGTGCTGGGCCAGGTGTTGTATAAACACGAACAAAAACAGTGCTCGTGTCTCCTCAAGTTTACAACCAAACAGGCAGTAGTTATTGAACTCTGCAAATACGAATACAGCATTAATTTCACTTACAAATGGTCCAGCTGTTAATGTCATACAAATGCTTGCTCAGTCCTTTCTGTTAAGATGAGTTCTGCCTGAAATGGTTTTGCTAAAAAGAGCACAAAAGTCTTTTTGCTCCCATAAATTAACAGTAATGGGGGCTGGTTCTGAAAAGCCTTGCACAACGTACTTTGCTGGTAAGAATAGCTTCATTAAGGAAACTGCTCTTCCTCCAAGAAATGTTTGCAGAATTGGGCCCGATGATAGCAATAAAAATTGTTCCTGCAAAATTATTTTAAGAGCATTTATATTGTTTACTCTAACAAAGAGACTCTGAAGATAGCGGCCTTTGAGCTTTGATTTTTAGAAGTTATGTGCCTAATCCCGTTTTTACAGATGGCTTTTTTTTATGTTCCTCACAAACTTCAAGGGAATGCTTGAACGAGACAGGATTTGAGCCTAAGCTTCCCAAAGTTTCAGCTTTGGCCTTGTACCAGTAAAGCATAAAGCTTACATAAAGCAAATTGATTTCATAAGCTGTTGTGTTAGTGAAAATTTTGTGCAAGGAACTTCCATTTTGTTGGGTCTCACCAGCAGTGATGATGCTGACCTTGCTGAAAAAGGCTGAAATGCTGGAAGTTAATTTAAAAACCCACCAGAATCGAGAACAGCAACAAAATCCTGAAACTTCATTGTCCTGACAGGGACCTTCTGAAGTGCAAAAGACCAAGTCCTGCTTTGGAACCCATCTGGACCATGATTAGGGGAACTCCTCTGTAGTGCCATATTTACTAGCCTAAAGCATGTGTTGTTAATTCAGTGTGTCTTAAGTCACAGCCTCACATCTATAAAGTTTAAGCTCAGCAGGAAAACATGAAAAAGCACTCTTATATTAATCACCAGTGCCAGAAATAAACCTGGATATCAGGAATTTAAACCTCATACTGCTCAGATGAATGCTGCAGCCTACAGTATGCAGCAGGGCTGTGTATTTCCTCTCAGTGAAGGATGGATGTTAAAAAAAAAAGGAAAAGAGTGAAGAAATGTACTTACTTAAAACACTTATCCTTGTAAGAGCGCTACATAAAATGTACATAAAAAGGTATTTTTCTCCCACAATTTAGGCAAATAGAATTTTTAGTTAGATATTATCACCTGGAGAGAGCCCAATAATAAGTAATTTAGTCTGGAGAAGGGGTTTGTACATTTCTGATTAATATTTACAAAAGGCTTTGTGTATTTTTGCTCTAACGCTAATGAGGCAGCAGATCAAGTTTAACAAAAAGGACACTGTAGATTGAAATATGGTATTGTGCCCATCAAAGTCTGCCTCCTCTCTGCTTGGCTTATGATGAATACCGTTCTTTAATAGCGGGCTGGTGTTCGTGAAAAACTTATTACAGAGACTAAGAGAGAAGCCAAGAATGAAGGAATGCCTGACTGGCAGCAATCAATCACTCCCTTTTAAAGATGAACTGATCCTTCTTTTTTTAAAGTAACACTTCATAAAAAGGTCTCAAACATAAATATGCAAAGCATTAGAGCAATTACATTCTGCGTGATCCCTGCAGTATTTCTGGTACATGGCTTAACTTTAGTGTGGTGTATATAATGAATGCAGTAAAATGGCAAATCTCTCTAAAAGAAGACTGATATTTAGAGGAAAGTTCTTGCTGAAGAGTGTTAATTATCTGGAGCAGTAAAGTGAGATTACTTAGATTACTTTTAACAACATGCCTCCCTATAGGCTTTATTTCATTTAAACCTTTTTTCTTTTTTGATAAATGATGTTGATATATTTCTTAAAAAGGCAAATATGTATAATCTATATGCAGATACCAAAAGTGGACAAGTGATATATTTAATGGCCATCACATACAAATGTGTTCATCTTGATGTGCCTAATTTGCATATGCACTTTCGGCAACTGTGCCTGCAATCACAATCATTTTCCATGCAAATTAAGCATGCAAACATACACAGCTTCAAAAGAAGTTGAGAACTCTTTATGTAGTGCAGAAATATTGATCTTCCTTTAACACATATTTCTTTGGTTGTGACTCCCCAACTAGCAAGTTGCAGACCCTGATTCAGTATTTAACAACCAGATCCCCAGAACACAGTGTACCACTTTTAATGCAATGTGGGAGGGTTGGAAACAGAAACTGATGTAGAAGAAAATATTTTTTTTTCCAATCATCACAAAAACTTTGCTCTACACAGCAAAAGCATGGAGTTAATTTAAGAGGTGCAGTCCAGATATTGCATCCAGGTTCTAGGAATTTTTAATAACTTGTTATTTTTACCTTTTAGAGAATACACTTTCTGTTCCTAAGGGTCTGTTACTCTTTAAAAACAATGCTAAGAATGACTGGACAGTTGCTGTCAAATGTAATGGATGGTAAACTACAAAATGTTAATGAACTAGTAACTATAGAATCTAATATTAGATGCAAACAGTGCTGTTTAATATGGCACAGTTGAAAAGCACGAGCATCGAAACAGCTAAATGTCAGTAGTGAAATACCTGGTGGGTATTTGAGACCTCCAGTGGGTTTAGACTCTGTGTAAACACTGTCAGGAGAGGAGAATCAGCTCAGGTTTGTAGAGTTCAGTGAAAGTCAGAAATATTTTCTTCCTTTCAGAATAGGAAAATGACATTTGGTGAAAACGGAGGTTCTTTCCCCTAGCAGAGACAGTGTGGGTTACTCATAAAAGCATAATGGCTTTCATTCAGAGGTGCCATATGGCTGCTTATAAGATTTCTGCACAGCACTTGCTGTAGCAGTAACTAAACAAATGGCACTATAGTACAATATAATACCTGTCAAGAGCAGTGATAAAGAATGTTTTATTTCTCTGCTCTCTGTCCTCTTTTCTCCCTTCTTCCTCAGAAGCGGCAGCCCGTGTGAGGCAGCACCCACTAGATGGTACTGCCAGGCTTCTCCGAGCTGTCGCTTCTCCTCAGCCTCCCCGGCCTGTCAGGCACCGCCGAGCGCCCCAGGCCACCGGTCCCCATCGCCTTCCCAAAGGAGGGATTGCAATGGGCAGAGACAGCTGGGCAGATGTGGCAGGCATCTTCTTCCCACAGCACTGGCGCCTACGCCAGCAATAGAGGAGTCTGGCGTCGAAGTGCTCACCATTTACTCTTTTTTAAGCCTTAAAATAAAGCCCAGATCTCCAAGTGGTGCTCAACACCATGGTGACACTTATGGAGAGACATCCACCATGGCCCCGAGCCCAGACCGTGGGAGAAGGGCCTTTAGTCCACGCTAGCCGAGCTGCTGGGAGCCCTGTCCCCATGCAGGGAGCAGAGGGAATGCTGCACCTCTGAGAAGTGGGCACAGGCATCTCGGTGCCTCTCATCTTCTCTCTGCAAAATGTTTATTATCTTTCCTTTTCGAGGTTAAATTAATAAATGTGTGTATCAGATGCTAAGTTCCTCCAGTAAGAAGCAGCTATAAATTACCAGCAAACATACATGTTTAACTTGGATTAACTGCTGTCTCCTCGAGCGCTCTGAGGCGGTTAGCAATGGCCTTGTTTCAGTGTCTTTTACTTTTGGTAAAAGATGGCTCCACCTGCTTCACATGAGCAGGGAGATGGAAAATACTGCAGTCTCTGATTACCAGATAGCCTTCATATGTTGTTTACAAAATAACACATCTTCTCTCTGCCTGTGTTTTTCCCTGTAGGATCAATGCAGGCTTATTCCATCTCTGAAATATATTGGCTCCCTGATCGGCACCCGAACACATACCCTCGATCGTCTTCTCCTCAGGAATCACACTCTAGGGAAATTTGGCTTAAACCTTTCCTGATTAAAAGCCAGTGATGACCACATATGTAGTAAATGTGGTTTTTTGGATGTGCTTGTCTCATTTCTTAGAGTACTTCCTTCATGCACTCTGAATTCAAGATTTTGCATGATGTATTCCTCAGTCCTTCCGTCCATCTGTCCGGATAGGCAGCTTGTTTGATGAGTTAACCATTCTGAACGTTTTAATATTTATGTGACTCTTGTGCAGCTCAGCAGTTGCTTTATGTGGGATTGCATATTTGATAAGATCACAGATTCACTCTGTGCCAAAGCTGAAGTCCTACCGAGGTCTGACTGTACTTCAGATGTCAAAAAAATATGAATAGGTGGTCTTAATGTTCTCCTCTGGTGTTATATCTGTCTATGGAGAATATAGCTTACAACAGATTAGAAGCAATAGAGGACTTGACATATACTGAGAGAGCAGTAAGAATGATGCTTGTTGACATTATCGGCTAAACCTGTAGGGGAATTTTCTTTTTTCTTTTATTCTTTCTTTCTTCCTGTGAAATTTGCTTATTTGTTCCCATATGCCTTGCTCTTTCGGCATCAAGTTCCAGTTTCTCTATCTAAAGTAGTTTTGTCAATCTAGGCATTTTCAACACCCTTGCCTATCTGTACAAGCCCTTGCTTGGTGCTCGTTGCTGTTCTACCCAAATGACTCACAGGGCTGTCTGCCTCTCTGTTGTTTAAAGAATATTTATTTGTAAACAGCCTGTGTAACTCTAATTCATGCGTATTCTGCCTAGTTAGGAATTAATTGAACTGGACCACCTGTATTTCTCTGCACCAACATACTGCAGTCCCTCTGCCCTTCAAACTTTATGTGTAAAAAAGGTTTGCAGCAAATACAATTATGTACTGACTAGATTTGTGCTTATGTCCACTTCACACTGCTTTGGGGATGCACCCGTATGTGTAAGCAATCTGTGATCTTATGCAAATGCATTTGGCATGAAATTATGAATTCACCTCTTAAGCAAAAGGAAAAAATCCTGATTTTCAATCTTTTATAGTAGTGTCACAAATAAAGCAATCCTTATGAAAGATGGATTACTGTTGAATGAGTCATGGAAATTCCTACCAAAGTTTTGTGAAACCTGAATGTGCAGTGGACTGGGGGAGAAGGAGAGGATATTTTTGCTGACATGTAATGTCTTGATCATATCTCATTCTTGCTGTTAGGAACAATTTCTGTGGTTAGATGCCCAAAACAGAGCTTTCAGACATGTGGATTTCATAACTTCCATTGGGAAATTGCATCCTAGCATCAGGATACAGCTCTCCATAGCACACACTGACCTGGGAATCGAGAATGTCACCTGGGTCCTGTTAACACCAGTTTGTAAATGTTGCTTTCAGAGCCTGGCTCCAGAGATGGTATTATAAATGTGCAGTGGATGGAATATTACTTCCTTGTCAGCTTTGGATTTAAAAAATACAGCATGAGACATCCTAAAACCTGGGATGAGACCTGCTCATTGGTGCTTGTGCACTCAGTAGGATTTACATCAGTAGGTGTCAACAGCCCATATTGGATGGTACTTCTACACTGTCCCAATTCATGGCATGTTAAATACAACGCAGATTCATTATTTTGGGCTCACAGGCACAGACAAGCCCTGTGGTTCCTTCCCCGTCTGTGGTATAGTCTTGTTCTTAGCTCTGCCCCTCAGGGTCCCCGTAAGAACTGACTCTAAGCTGGTTGTGAAAGAGACTGCAGGCTACACCGCGCTGTTGTTGGACTCGCACTGAACTGTACCTAGAGTTGTATGTCTTGGCTGAAGTTCAACACCGTATGTTGCTGGAATTCATGGGCAACATACCAAGATGATGTGAGGACCCAGAAGACGAATTTGCTAATATGCGATCACAGGACATAGACGCTGCTTTGTATTAGTACAGTATGAATCTGTATTCAACACTCCTCCAACTGTTAGAATACAAGAGCGGCCAAAAGGCTGATTTTCCGGTGTGGAGGCTTTAACTAGATTTGAAAAGGAAGGACCATAATGCCGGGCTACAGAGTTTCTGTTTTTCTGAACCTGACATATCGATAGGTCACTGGAGAAGAAAATTTGGGCCAGTTTCAAAGACGGCACTCTGAAGTAGATGGCAGATTTGGAGTATTGTGCCATTTCAGCTCAGGCACAATATGGCATGTGCTGGAAAGAAGGAGATACAAATATGAGGGCATATTTGATGTGCCATCATCTCCAAGGATCATTCCTTTATCTGAGGAGGGAACTGTAATCCTGTGGAAGCACTAAAGGAAATCTCAATTGTGAAGAGTTATTGGCATTCTGTAAAGTAGGAGTATGCCTAACATGCCATAACAAGAAAAGGTAATGCAGAACTGTAATTAACACAATGTTATTTTTAATTCACAAAAATACTGTTTATAGAGCTGCACTGAAAGAATCTGACTCTTAATGAAGATTGATTGCAAGTCAGACTTTGCCTTTCGTTCTGCAGATTTTTGTTCACTACAAGAAGCAAGTGAGCTAGGAGTGAGATAATTTGTTTGTAGCACAGAGTCCCCTGAGTATCCACTCCTCTTTCATCACAGCCGGGGGGACTTCTGCTTCGCCCTGCTCAGGCGCTGCACACAAAGGGATCATGAGGCTTTCTCCCTTTTCTCCCGGCATACAACCTGCTCCTCCCCACCTCTCAGCAGTTTCTGCTCCAAATAGCAGAAGCCCTGTTTACTGTAGTGCAGTAGGTAGTATCATTTCCATCAGACTGCTGCCCCGTGTCTGCTTGACTGAGCTCCAGTCGGGAGGTCTGTGAGAGCAGCACAGGTCAGTAGGGCTCAGCAGGTTAGTCTCTCTGAACAGAGCACGTTTTTTGGCATGGGACCTTTCCAAGGCACTACACAGCCTCTAGGAACAAGTGCAGAGGCTCCCAAATTTCTGCCACCTACGTCAGCATATCCAAGTTTATACAAGACCACAGACTTTACAGTGCTTTTTGTGTTGTGCTTTTTGCTACGGATTACACAAAGGTATTTTGGAGCGCTGAGAGCAGGGGCCAGTGTGGGAAAAGTGAGCCTGGAGAGTTTTTTGCAGACAGCAAATGACCAGGGCTCCTCACAGGTCCCCTTTCTCCTTTGCCAAATGGAGCTGGGTGAGGTGAGCAGCACCTGGGTGAATAAAAGTCCTTACAGCGTTCCTCCCATGGGCAGCATCTTTGCTGACCACCATGGTGATAAAAGGTGGTCTCATGGAGCCACTCCTCATCTACTCCAGGTCCACTTTGATTACTGAGCCTGTTTTGACTACAAGTTAAGGAGGAATCATAGGGTCACCTCAGCAGAAGTACAGGGGTGTCCTTGCAGAGGCAACTTAGGGACGAAACCCATTGAAGCAGGAAGAAGTCCTGCTCAGTTACGCAGTAAGAGAAAAAGCACATTTTACCATAAAAGGTATGCAACACAAAAGTTAAGCTACCCTTCATGTGTCAGACAAAGAAACTGAATATATTCCTGTCAATTCTTGTTTGAAGTATTTCCAACAAATTCCCTACACCCTTGTACCGCCACAAATAAATGTAGAAATACCATCCATTAGATGAAGTACCGTGCAAGAGTCCCTTCCCAGGTTCTGTAAAGCCATGTCTAATCACACTACAACAGTTTTCATTTCCCTTTACTGCTAATTAAAATTGCAATATTGTGTAGCAGTAAATTTTACTGATGATCAAAACTGTTTGTATATCTTGTCACATAACCTATGCATTCCAGGAAATGAGAGAGCTTGATTCTGCCTTCAGACGAGACTAAATTTGAAGGAAACTTGAATAACAAGTGACACAAGTTAAAAAATGTGAGACAAGATTCAGAAGGAAAGAGGTTCTCAGATCAGCAGTTGAAAGTAGAGCTGGATGAAACTATTGTATCAAACATTTCTTCAAATCTCAGCAAAGTTTTGACTGAAGCTTGTCTGTACAAAAAGTAAATTGGAGCAGAATTATGACTTCATGTGGAAAGTGAATCTGGGTTGAAGTGACACTTGAGACCCAGAATCTGCTTTGCACTTCGAAACGGGACCGATGCAAGCAGTTTGTTCCCACCCCGACAAAGGGCCACCTCGCAGCTCTGACCTCCGCTGCACTTTCAGGATGTTTGAAGAGCGGGACTCTGATCTCAGCATTATGTATCTGCTCACCTCTACTGAAAAACACATCAAGGGAAATGCAAAAAGGGCGCAAAACCCAAGTGAATGGAAACAATCAAACAACAGAATTTATTTTTTTTTTTCCCATGGAGCCCCATAAACTGAAACTGCTGAAGTCTGCATAGGAATAATTAAAATGCTATATGCCACGTGTTTCAGACTATCTGTATTTTCCACTCTGCTGCTAGTATCTAGTAAAATCAATCCCTGAGTGCTGACTGCCATTCGATTTTGAGGCAGAGAAGCTTCGAATTCATATCCTGATTTGATTCTGGGGTTGTCCGGGGAGTTAAAAATCTGGGCCTTTTTCTGATCTGCAGGGCTGTTGTTCCCTGTCAGGTTATCATTGCTCTCTTTACTTTCTTCAGAGTTTATCCACTTTACACATATTTGAAAGGTGAATTCATCCCACTTTCAGCAACTCTTTCAGTTTCTGTCTCCAGAATTTGTGTGCTCTCATGCTGCATTTTTTTTCACTGTGTATATTTAAAAAAAAAAAAGAAAGTGCAATTTTGGCAGGGTTGTAAGCTACCCTCTTAAAAGCAAGGAAGAAATTTTGAATTAAGAGTAACTCAGTATGATGTGACACTGTCCTCAGCTCACCCCATTATTCCTGTGTGTTGTGGCACATATGGCATTAGTACAGTGTGTGAGATTCCCTGCAAAGCTAAGGAGAGGTAGGTTGATTTAAGGACATGGTTTGCAGCCAGATTTTCAGCTTTAACTTTAAATTTCCTTTGTGTTTGGGGAAGAGGATTTTCAAGTAGATCTTAAATGTTATTTCAAAAAGGGGTTGGTTTTGTTTTAAAAAAGCTTCAAGTGACACTGTCTACTGGACTTTCTAGCTGCAATTATTTTAGAAAAGAGGCATATAATGTAAGTGAAACTGTGAGATGTCATGCCCTTTAGGAAACTCAAGATATTTGTTTGTCTTGGTGACGGTGGCAGTCTTCTGACATGAACAGAAGTGCATGTGAGCAGAGCACTATTAGCAGGACAAAATATCTGGTTTGAATCCCCTAATACTCATATGTTGATACAGTTTTGACCAAGAAGTCCATAAATTATTCTGATCTTCAGGAGCTTTCTGTTGGATTGCCAATAATGTGCTCTTTCAAAATTAATATTGCAGCATTTTGCTGAAAAAAAAATTAAATGCAGAATAAGAGGTCCTGACACTTGGAATGTGGTTTGAAAGGTTGCCCTTGTCTAGAGCAAAAAAAAATCCAATCATAAATATCTGCATTTGAAATACGTAAGATATGCAACAAGCTGCTCAAAAGTAAACATAAGTATCCATAGTAATCATCTGGTGAATACTTTCAACAGATTATTTATTTATAAATATGAGAATATTTAAGAAAGTTAAGTATTTTCAGACAGAATAAACAAAACCATTTTCAACTAATAAATTTATTCTGAATGATCCTCCCAGCTCTAACCCAAAGGGACTGTATATTCTTGTAAGAGTCTTCCATTTCAAATCAATCTTTAAGCAGGTAAGAGTGCCATGAAATACCACCTAATGATGTGTTTAGGATACAAAAGCTAATGTAAGAGTGGCAATAGTGGCTTTTAATTTGTCAACAGCTTCCCCCATGAGAGTTTCATAGGGGTTGCAAATACCCTAGTCATTTAAGTGCCTTATTTACAACTGCATTAGGCACTTGTATACCCATCCTCATAAAAATACTGCTGCCTATTCTCATTCACAGTTGTTCATTGGGATTGTAATTTTTAGGAATTTTGACTCCTAGTTCTATGGTGCTTTTGTCAATCCCAGTAATTACCTATCAGCTTTTTAGGCTTCTTAAGTACTCCTTAGTTTTCTGGGACCTTCTGGTATAAGTTTACGGTTACATGAAAAGGAAATGGAATATTAAAAGAGAATGCATAGCTTCCTGCCTTATTTGGCACAGGGCCAGAGCCACAAAGGTCCCAGGAAATTGTCATTTGATGCCAGGAAGATAAGAATAACAGATATGAAAAAAATGAAAGCTCCTCTGGACTCCAGACAAAGTTATGCAAAGCAATAAAAGATGCAGGTGACGGATTTTTAGGACCTGACAATAACATTATCCATTATTGCTGAAAAGTCATGTGTAGGGTAAAAAAGGCAACTGTTCAACAGAGCAGAGCAACATTACACAGGAGTCAGTGCCAAAAGGAATAAAATGGTATGTCACATTGAAATTTTTAGGGGAATGCAGGGAATTACCCACATTAAAATTTGGCTGTGAACTATGAGACTAACACCTCTTCTCTTATGCAATATGAATTGAGCCTTTTAACAAATGCAGATGGTCAGAACCTGTATCTCACTTGTCTGAGCCTGTATTTCTACTATATATTGCAATTAATCTTTTTTTTTCTGTAGCTTTTTCACATAAGAGGTACGTAGACTGCAACATGGCTGTCTGGTCACGTTTGCATGTGCATCTGTGTCCAACGGCAATGCTCATGAGCCAGTGACCGCATCATGATTCACACAGCACACAAAGCTAAAACACCTCCAAATTATTAGATGCCAGTAGAAGCACTGCGTGCCACTCTTTACCAGGTTGTGTGATCTGCATTGGCCCCTTTCTCCTCACTGGCTCCATCTTCTTCTCCAGTGGGGTAGCAGCCGGGGGCATGGGCAAGGGCTGGGGCTTCCCAACTCTCCCAAATTCAGCTCATCCTGTTTGCAGTGTGAGGGAATCCCTGAGGTTTGGGTGTCTTGCAAAGTGGGCAGACACAAGACAGGGTACAAGATGAGAAATAGAGTTTCTTGCCACACTGAGGTGGAGGAGGGAGGAGAAGATAGCGATATGCCAAGGATCGCCTTAACTATGAGGTGGTCCTGGGCCCTCCAGCAAGAGCAGAGCCCCTGAAGAAGAGGGGATGGCCAGGACCAAGAGAGATAAACCCTCATCCCCTTTCACAGTTCCCCTGGATCCTTGACCTAAAAGATTTCCTAGTAAGGAATCAGCATTTGAGCAATTCCTGTTCCTTTTTTGGTGTCATGGTCATGAAGGACTCAAACAGCACTAGAGATGGTTAGGAAGAAATAGAGAGGCACAGTAAATATGATCTAGATTTTGTGGATTAAGCTTTTCATTGGGTGACATGTTGAAACATAATTTATTTGAGTGAAAAGGTTTGGTTAGAGAAACATCATTTTGAAAGTTTTAGAGAGGCATCCTGTCAAAATAGTCTGTTTTCACATTGCTTAAGTAGAAACAGCTCTTGGTTTCAAAATTCAAGCTAATTGGAAGAAAAACTCCTATAAAACAAATAACTGAACATGTAAAAACATCAGCACTGGGAGAAAGTGTTTTGAAATGATCAAAACTGAACACTTCAGTTAATATAATCTTTTTTTTTAGTTAGCCAATGACATAAACTGTTCTTCATTATTTGGGAGAAGGAAAATTTTAAAATCTTGAAAGTTTTCACAGAATAGGAAATTCATTTCCCATCCTGTGCTAAGACATAGCTATACGGCACTTTCTTATATTTATCTTCCTACCCTTCTATGCAGGATAAGCAAGAATATAAATCTATAAGTGAAGAGACAGGTTAATATAAATGGTTTGAGTGAATCTCTTCTCTGATCATTTTTTCCTCCCTTGCTTGATGTCACTGTATGAGAAATCTCACAGCAACAAGAAAATGTATGGTAATAGTTCAAAACAGAATTGAAAAATTTCTAAAAGTTGAGCTGGAAGCATTTTTGTCAGAGTTTATTGGGAGTATTTGATATTTTTAAAAGTTTAGAAAACTTCTCTGACAAGTAGATAAATTCTGAAACTCTATGAACATGGAATTAAATGGAATCTGAAAACTGACAAACAGGGAAAAGAGAGAGCATATAATTTTAGAACACAAAAAGGTAAC
Source organism: Ardeotis arabs (assembly GCA_011801015.1). NCBI lineage: Eukaryota > Metazoa > Chordata > Aves > Otidiformes > Otididae > Ardeotis > Ardeotis arabs. The sequence goes on along the minus strand of JAAGAY010136336.1, from coordinate 1,316 downwards.
TAAATTTGAAAAATTGCATTAGTATATCATTTTCAGTATGTAAGCCATTAGAGAAAAAGTGTAAATTACACCCTGTAACAAAGTAAAAATGTTTTCAATGTTTAAAGGTAATTTTGTATTACTGCTACTATTACTTAAACTCTTAGCTCTTATAAATATCTAAAGACAGGACCCCTGGTGATATTACCTGTGTCTTAGGCAAAGAGCAACAATTTCAATTCCACTCAACTACATTTGTATTTTGCCAAGTGCTATCAAGCACTGAGTTGCATAATTTGCTATCTAAGTGAAATAGATATTTTTCGTGCTGCACATTTATCACTCTCCTGTGGGCCTCGTTACTGACAATCAAATCATAAAAGATGTTCAGAATTGTCATGATGCACTTATTTTCTCATGATATTTGATACAAATAGTTTCTTCTACAAAAATGGCCTTTTTTTACCATAGCATTTTAGAGTAGTTCTTAAAGAAACAGGATGCAGTTGTTTTTTAGCAGATTCTACATAGGCATTTGAAGAAAAAAATATAGCTTTTCATAGCTGATCCTATTTCTAAATATATCACTTGAATCTCATTTCTAGGAAAGGAGGAATTTATACTAAGTGTAAGCTGATAACATAGCAAAATAAAAATATAGAAGAAATTCTATTTGTACCTGTAAGACTTGCATTTTTTTTTCTTTTCTGTCTTTTAACATGAACTCAGACGTTGCAAAAAGTAATCATAAATTCATAGAGCAGTAGCAGTACAGGAAGCTGTAATATCCGTATCATCTACACTACTCCCCAATATACTACAAGATTTTGAGGAGAATCGTTCACAAGATCGTTAATTCCCCAGGTCCATTGAATCCTTATTGCTGTACCTGATATGCCAGCACTAAGAATTTCGCCTAACCTGGAGTGGGAAGTGGATTGAGAACATTAAACTCATTTCATGTGATGCCACTGAGCCTCCAGGAATAATGTTAGTGTCAGTCATGAAGGGGATATCTGGATGTGTCTCCCAGTACCTTAGGCTGACCACTCCCAAAGTTCAGAGCCAGCGGTGGTTTTAAAAGAGCACGTACAGCTCCATCCCCGCATCAAGGTAACAGTTCACCCCAAATAACTTGTGAAGCAGCCTTGGAGTATTTTATCATCTTGTTCTGTAGACCTAACAGATCTCTCCTCAAGCAGGCAGTCTCCTTAAAAAAGAAGCGAAGGAAGCAGGATGGCAGGAGGATGCCTGCCTGCTCTGTGAGTTTTCACTGCATTTTAAGCAAGAGACATCTTGAGGTTTGTGCTTACCCAAATACTTATGCTTGCAAAAGC